>JALPQD010000229.1:447711-549110 GCA_023101885.1 Typhlomys cinereus | reverse complement strand
AGGAGAGGTATTGCCAGCCCAGGACACTCCAGTCATGACATTACTGCTGAATCCAGAAACTCACTGCAATGAGATCTAAGATCAGTAGATCTACATAGTATCTAGCATAACATTTCCCCATGAACCAAAGAGTTATCTCAGGAGAAACAACTACATCTAATGGGATTCCAGCAAAGATATCTCAAGATAAGCAGCTACACTCAGTGGAAACCTACGGCTAGGTGCTTGAAAACTGAAAGGAAGCTTCCCTACCTGAGGGTTTACCCACTGAAAGACCACTTACAAAACCACACAGATCTGGTTCCTTCCTATTACAGGCACCCTGAAGGGAGCCCTGTGGTCCACACATGCAGAGAGACATGAGGGCTAGAGGGACAGGGACACATGTGTGAGGTAGGATGGGTGGAAGAGAGTATGGGAAAAGAGGGAGATGGGGCACAGACAGAAATTCATTTTGCTTTTACATAAAAAAACCTTAATAAGAAAGAACAATAAATAAATAAATGTCACTTAGCACAGAGTATTATTTTGAGTATATTAAGTGCCAAAGACAAATCTGCAAGGATTTACTAATTAAACTAACGATCATGCCTGCCCAGCATCATTTGGACTAAATTGTTCCATTATGAGTCATTTCTAAATATTCTGTCTCTCACTTCATAGGAAATTGTCATATAGTCAATTCAACATCAAAATAATGCCTCTCAATTATGACCTCAGGTAATGAAATACTGAATTGCCTTCACATTATCTCCCTAAGAAGAAAGTAGGTGATAAATTGCAGGGATTTGGGATCTTGACCTTCAGTGAATGCAATTTGTTTTTTACTGATTAGCGGTTCATCATGACATATCTAAGCAGTTCATTTACTAAAATATGGAATTCCCAGATGAAGTTGAACCTCATCATAGTGCTGCCTCACTTTTTTCTTGGAAGAATTTGCTCACAGTAGACATGGCTTAAGAAAAAAAAAAAAAGTAGAAGAAACCCTGCAACAGGAGTGGTTTGTTGAAATGAACTGAGCATTGAAGTCAAAGGTTCCTGAGAACAGGGCTGGGTGTGTTCTGTAGACAGTGGCTGTGCCTGTGAAGCAGCCAGGGCCCTTACGTAACAGAGAGGCTGCTCGACTCCAGCAGGAAACCCCAGTCCAGACGACACCCTGGCTCCTGAGGGCTGCCAGGTAGCAGCTGACCGTCTCCTTTCTTCCCTCTGGGTCTGAAAGAGACCCAGGGCACTTTTCACCTCACAGCTTGCAGTCATTAGATTTGCTTTCTCCCAACCACACTGTGGAGTGAATTGCCCTCATTCATAATCTGATTCCAGACCGAGAAAGAAAGAGGAGCAGGGTCCAACTATTGCACCTAATAAAATGCGTTCAGTGGAAATTACAAGAGAAAACGGGATCGAAAAAAAAAAATCCTAAGTAATGATGATCCTCAGGAAACTTCGTGGGAAGCTGGTACTTTTTACAAGTTTTGGGGCTTAGCATTGAAATAAAAATCACCCTCTTCAACCTCGGTCATGACTTGACCCCTGATTTCAGATGATTCAAGGGATTTCTTCAGCTTACACAAAAACCCCTGCTCTTGAAAGAGAGTTGATAAGGCTCAAGTGCAAAGCAGCCTCCATTCCCTTCTCTGAGTCACCTCCTCCCAGTACTGCTCCCCAGTGCTTTTTTTAATTATCTGGTGTCATGAAGCTATTGCTTTTGGCAATAAACACTTAACACATTGCTACTGGTTTTTGCCAAGACAACATGCTCCACTCAGATTTATGGTCTAAAACATGTAGACTAACTTTCATACCATGGTTTATTCCACCAAAGGAAATGATAGTAGGGAAATCTCTGTCTCTTAACCACTCCACTTCCCTTCTGCTCACATGCAATGAAGCTGCACAATGACTAATCAAGTGGGAAGTCTTCATGGGAAAAGGGTGCAATCTTAATGGGACATGTGCTAGAAATCTGACTTGAGGTCACCTTCTCTCAGAAAATAGTTTGCTGTCTTCTTCAAAAGAAAAAATTCCCTGGACACTATCATATATAAAACAGAAATTTGGCACCTTCTAGCCATCTCTACATCCTCTGTTTCTCTCTTTTTCAAAACTGTTGCTTTTTTAGCTAGCATACAAAACAATGTGTTTCTCCCAAACATTCATGTAAATCTGGTCACTCTATGAGGGAACACAGTAATCTTTAGAATAGTGTGCACTTGAATTCAAATTCACAAAAATTGTTTGAATCTTGACCTCTTTATAGAAAGAAAGAAAGAAGAAAGAAAGAAAGAAAGAAGAGAAGAAGAAAGAAGAAAAGAAAGAAAGAAGAAAGAAAGAAGAAAGAAAGAAAGAAAAGAGAAGGAAAGAAAGAAAGAAAGAGAGAGAAGAGAGAGAGAAAGAAAGAAAGAAAGAAAGAAAGAACGAAAGAAGAAGAAAGAAGAAAGAAAGAGGGGGAAGGGAGGGAGGAGGGGGAGGAAGGAGGAAGGAAGGAAGGAAGGAAGGAAGGAGGAAGGAAGGAAGGAAGGAAGGAAGGAAAAAGAAAAGAAAAAAGAATGAAAGAGACATAGCATATCAGAACACTTTTGAGCTGATGAAAGTCCTCTCCTCCCTTCCTTCCAATGTCTGTTTTCTCTGAAAAAAAATTCTAAATTTAATCCAAAGACCTGAGGCCTTCAAACAAAGTTGATAAACCATTATTATATAACTCCTAATCACAGGACACTAAAGTGGACATAGGAAGTGACAAAGATAAATGAAATGTGAATTCTATCCTTCAAGAGCATGTAGCCTATGCACACTAAAGGATGCTCCAGTAATGGGGGGGGGGCTCACTGGGAGAAAGGGAGGAGGGGGAAAGGAAGAGCAAAAGGGAGGAGGGAGCAAGGGGATCCAGGGAGGGGTGGAGAGAGGAGGGGAATGGGGAACCTATCAAGTTTGTATGAGTTGAAAAAATAAATTAAAAAAAGAGCATGTGTAGTCTAGTAGAAGAGAGACATATAGAAATAATTAAAATTTTAGACTTCCAAAAAGTGTTAAAATACAGGTTGAACCAAGTGTCATGGAAAATGTGGAAAAGGATGAATTCTGACTAGAGAAATACTGAAGTTTTTGGTAACAGAAGCATATTGAACTAATTTTTTTTCCTGTGTGTGAGCTTTGCATGTGGGTGGGTATACATGTGTATGAATGTATACAAGAGTGCATTTGAGTATGTGTACCTGTGGAGGCCCAGGGATGACATAGGAAATCATCCTGGATTGCTCTATCCCCTTATTGCTTTGCTTCCAGGACTCAAATGGCAGGTGGCCACCATATCCACCCAGCATTTTTACATGGGAATCTCAGGATCCAAACTCAGGTCTTTTGCTTGAAGGCAAGGATTTTCAATCCCTGAACTATCTTCCTAGACCTTGAACTAAATGTTTAAGGATGGAATTTAGGGATGGCATGAGTGCCTTGAGCAAAAAGACACAACAGCAGAATGCTTTGGAAGAATAGAAAGTGGACTATGGTAGCTATGATCTAAACTATAAGTATGCAGCATAATTGTAAATAAAATGACAATATTAGATTAAAAATAATCAAAATTGGACCAGAGAGATTCCTCAGGGGTTAAAGCCTTTGCCTCAAAAATAAAAGGACCTGAGTTTGGATCCCAGGTCCCATATAAAAATGTCTAGTGGAAATAGAGGCAGTCTGCACTTCTAACCTGGAACGCAGTACCTGGGGAATCCCAGATCAAAGAGATAAGGATGTAAAGAAATACAAAGTGATTATTGATGCTAACCTTGAATCTCCATCACAGGCGCACACACTCAAGTATCCTCTGATACACTTGCACATACACACACAGAGAATTATGCCCATGCAAAAAAGTTTTTTTTAAAAAATTGACAGATATGCTTGCTAAGCATAAGAAACCTGAAATTGCTATAAATATATAACAAAAATCTTTGTGAACCCTGAAGCACCTTGTTTGCATATGTTAGAAAGACCTCCGCAAACTACAGTAAATTGTATGGAAATCATACAAAGTTGTTAGCAGCAACAAAGCAATAGTAATCTGTATTATAAAGTTGCAGAAGGAAGAAATAGATGCCAGGGCATTTAGGAATCAGAGACTACAGGGGTTAACTCTTTTAAGAAACATGGAATGTGTCAGAGAAGGTGAAATTGGAAATAAATCTGTTTTCTCTTCCTGACAGAAAATAAAGCATAGAGAAGCCATGAGCGAAATCAGCAACATCGAGTTTATGTTAGAACCAAAAACAGAATACAGGCAAATCTGTCTTCACCTTTGGTGTTTTAAACCCTTAGCATCAAAATTCTCTCATCTATAAACTGTCACCATAACAACATGTTCTGTTTATGTCACTGAACTACTGTAAAATTTGGGAGAGGACATATTTGTGGCTATATTTTCCAAACTGTCAAATCTGTTCACAAAGTAGGTCATCCATAAAACTATTCAAATAATCTATCTTCGCATAGACTCAACTTTGCATATGTCAGCATGAAGTTTCTTTCTCATGAAATGAAACTCTGACCCTTGAAGACACTAGGAAGCAATTTACAATCATCACATTTTTAAGCCTAATATAGCAGTCACTGATTTTTTTTTTGCTGCTAAAATATTGGGATTGTATAATCTCTATTTAGAATTAAGACCAATAGTTTTCTAACTGAAGAACAAAAGCCATTTTTATAGAAGTTGGAAACTCACTTGTACCTCGCTCATAGGTGAGTACATCAGACATCACAGATTAGCACAATGTATGAATGAAGTCAAACAACAGAAGTCTAGGAAAGGAAGTGAATTGAGTTTGGGACACAAATGTTAGTGGGTTTTTTCCCCAAGAAACCACAGTAGAGTAGGGGGAAATTGTGTCTACACAATTGTCACATGTATGTGCCTCTTAACATTAGCAAGAATCTCCTGTAGTTATAACTTCTCATATAGTTTGCTGGGTATCTTGTGAGTGCAAGAAGATTCCAGTGATAATTTTGCAAGAAATATGATTGACATAGCATTTCATTCTCTAAATATAAGCAGCTGTGTGTTTAGGACACGGAGACTGTTAGGCTGACTCTAATCAAATACACAGCATCTTCCCCATTTGTGGTGTGTGTGGTGTGTGTGTGTGTGTGTGTTATGTGTGTGTGTGTGTGTGTGTGTGTGTGTGTGTGTGTGTGTCTCATTTATTTACTATATCCAGCTTTTGTCCTAGAGGGAATGAGGGCAACTTTAAAATTGTAGTAGTGAATAAAGTGCATAAATGAACTTGAAATAAAGGGTCAGCAAGATACAACCAATCTGTCAACAACATAAAGAGAAATAAAATACCTTACACTTCTGTGAGAGTTGCCAAGTTCTGATTTTAGACTTCTTGATAGCCAAAGTAAACACTAAAACCTGCTCTTGTCTTTATATATTTTAGAAGGCACACAGCTACTTTTGCTGGTTAAAACCTCATCCATTCTCTGCTGTGGTGCTCATAAAGGCTACATCTTGCAACTCAGGAGACAGCATCTTCAAGGGACACAGCACCGTTATGTAAGATTTTATCTGATTGTATCTATTATCACCTTCCTCTATAAATAAGGCTTAAGGTCCCAATGTAAGACACCAAAGTTAACTGCATTCAATGATCATTTTTTACAAAATTCAGGCTAGAAAATTCATTTTAGGTCAAAGTTAAGTTTACTGAAGTTCTGTGATTATATAAGAGCATTTTTTAATGTGTGTTATGGGAAAGTGTGTATGTGTGTGTACACCCATGCCAAGGCACTTGCATGTAGGCGAGGCACTTGCATGTATGTAGGTCTAGAGATTCTCAGGTCTCTGTTTGTGGGGGCACAGGGATTTCAGACATTTACACTGCCCTCTCTAACTTTTGCATGGGATCTGGAGATCTGACCTCATGTCTTCAGCAAAACCTGTAACTGACTAGATTTGCCTCCCATAGTTCCATTCAAAGAAAAATGAATAATTGATAGATAAAGGGACTACATTTTAGGATTTTTCCTGATAAAAAATTAATAGCAAAGCTGGAGGTAAAGAGGAGTGCCTTTATCAATGGGTCTACCCAAGCAAGGGACACTTAATATGTCACAGAAGCCTGAGCCCCCACTTAGAGCAGATAGATAGGAGAGTGGACAGGATTGGTGAAAGGAGAGAGTAGGAGAGGAAAAGGGGAGGAAGAGAGTGGGTAAAGGGGAGCAAGGACAATCAATCATTTTGCTTGTAAAACTAGAAAAAAATAAAATTTTATAAACTTCCAAGAAAACAATCTAGCATTTTAAATCCCTTATCTCTGTCCCATGTTTTTCCCTTTTCTTTTTTCTCCTGTTCACTTTCAAGTACTGCTCTTTTTTGATTTTTAAATTTTAGACATTATTCATTGATGCATGATAGCATTAAGATCTTTTCCATGATCAAATTGCTTTTTTCTACCTTGTTTCTATTTAATCATGCTCCCATTCAATCAGTATTTAGACCTGTCAGGTAGCCAGTATGATGCTCAAATCCTTTGTTACATAAGAGAGTAGCAAATTCCATAAAAGCCCCTTTAGTGTCCCCTCCATGCATTCAGGAGGGCGCCTTCCCTGCTCCCTAGGACTATGCAAGAGTACAAGGTCCGCTCTCTGCCTTTGGCAGGGACAATAGTATCGAGGTAGGCTCAAGGACACTACAAGATCCGCAAGTGTCAAGTAGTCCAGGAAAACAGAAAGCAATATATTACTGAAGTCCCGGGGTACAGAATGAGAAGGTAAATGTCACAGGTATTCCATGTGGACATTCACCCAAGCAAGGAAAATGGCTGGGGAAAGTTTTTTGAACGCCAACTGAAGTCCAGTAAATGAGGAAAGAGAAAGACAACCACAAGAGAGCACTTGATGAGAAAATGTAGTAAACACGATGTTGTGCAAGCATAGCTTAACAGTAGATTTCCAGCCGAGCGTATGCATTCTTTGGAACGTTCTAAGATGTCTCTGGAATGTTTTCATTTTCCTTTAATTTAGAACCAATGAATCTTTTACAGTTTTAATTAATAATTTTTGAATTAAAAATTAGAAATGCTTCCTAATTCCAAATGGTATTTGCTTCACTTCAGAAATGAAATCATTTATTATAATAAATATTCAGAAAAAAAGTTAGTTTCAAATGAAAACTTGTCTACTGAACATGACTTCAGTTTTCCATTAACATCTTGGTTTGATTTTTTTGAATTTATGATTAAAGGTATGATTTTAAAAAAAGAAATGAAAACAGTGTCAGTGAGATGGCTCAGCAGGGAAGGAACTTACTGCACAAGTCAAGAAACCTGAGTTTGATTCCAAAGACTCACATGAAGGTGGAAGACGAAAACCAACTCCACAAATTCATCCTCTGACCTCTAGATGTACACTGTACTCACACCTGTGCATCACAACCATCCCTCCCCAAACACACATGCATGCACGCACTTATACTCTCACACTAAACAAACAATAATTAAAGAAATAAAAAAGAAAGAAAACAATGGAAAGAAATATTGAAAGTTTCGTGTATTCTTGATTCCTCCATATGAATATATTGGGAAATTTTTTTAAAAAGCTGTGTCATAAACTGTTATTTCTATCTGGATACTTAGAAAAAGAAATTGGTAAGACCCTTTTCACTTGAGAAATAATTGTTTTGTTCTCATACTAAACAGATGGTTCTTGAAAGCCAGCAAGACATTTGCTACTTTTGTCACTTATGGTAAAAAAAAAAAAAAAAAAATGTGCTCTCTCCTTTATAATGAATGCAGGCTGGAAAAATACAAGTTGTGGGAATGTCATGAAACCATCATTTTATACAATTTTGAAATAAAATGTAATCAGTAAAGGTTGTGGCCTTAATGGTGTGACTGTATTAAACATAGTTTGCTTAATTAAGTGTGTCTTTCTTGTTTTGAAAGTCTCTAAGATGGCTTTAATGTCTTCAAAATTCAAAATCAGCTGTTCTTTATAATCCACTAGGAGCACAGCCTTCAAAACTGTCAGTCTTCCTTACCGATCAGTTTTTTGGTTCCAAAGTCTACAAAACTGTATTTTGAAGCTTGTGTACTTTTGCTGTTTCTATTGTGTGTTACCCAATGCATTTTCCCTGATATCACAGGAACTATAATAATCTGCTGATGCCATTTGTATACATCATGGACCCCAAGGTCATAAACTTCTACTAAGGTCAACATTGTCATAAACCACATTTCTCTGGGTCCTCTCAGAAATTAATGTGTCTCAGTTCGGAGTTCAGGAGAAGTCCTCAGGGGACAGTCAGTGCCTACAATGTCCAGAATTCTTTCCGCAAACTAAATAGATAATAATTTGCTTCATCAATAACAGTGACAAGGCCAAAAACTGATCTTCACTTTTTAAGTTCTATTAAATGATTGTGGAAATCCTAAAGCCAAAGGGAGATTATATGCTCTCTCTTTAATGTCATGGTGGAAGAATAAGTTAGCCAAGGTCAATGAAAAAAGGTGCGTCAGACTGAGCAGAGAGCCCAGACCTTTGGCTCTTCAGCCAAGAATCCTTGTGGTGCCATCCCTGCTGTTAAACTGAGAATTTCTGGAAAGATTTCAAAATAACCACAGAAAATTAAGAGATTCTGACATGAGACATACTACAGATGTTTGGAATTTAGCTTTCAAATATTTTTACTAGTCCTTAAACTGAAAAGACTCTGGTTTGCCTGGAAAATATGCATGAGTTCTAAATAAGATTATTCTTGTGGAACTCCTTTTTAGAGAATAGGATTTACTCTATTATCCACTTTAACTTAATGCTATACAGTCATTAAAATAATTTATTTAGAAACAGTTAACCATTCAAGTACTAGTTCATGCCATATGAATAGTTGTCTGATTACTTCTTTTTTAGTCTATAAACACTGACATGAAAAGTGGAGATAATTATTTGGATAACAAAAATAAAATAGCTCATGTTCATCTCAGTATTTAGTAGTCTATATTCATAAATAATACTATCTATTGCTATAACACTAAACAATAACCACTTTACATGTATGCATAATACAAAATTTTCATAGTAAATATATTTCAAAACTATAATACAATCATTTATTCTAACTTTTATCATTTACAAACATTGTCAAATAACATTATAGAAAATAATGAAAGAAAGAGAGAGAAAGAAAGAAAGAGAGAGAAAGAAAGAAAGAAAGAAAGAAAGAAAGAAAGAAAGAAAGAAGGAAGGAAGGAAGGAAGGAAGGAAGGAAGGAAGGAAGGAACGAACGAACGAACGAAGGAACGAAGGAAGGAACGAAGGAAGGAAGGAAGGAAGGAAGGAAGGAAGGAAGGAAGGAAGGAAGGAAGGAAGGAAGGAAGGAAGGAAGGAGAAAGGGAGGGAGGGATACAAGTTACTCATAATCCTTACTTTGAACTGTATAATTAATTATCATATACTCTCTTTTATGTGAAACTTCTTAATGGAAGTATGAGAATACATTTTCTTCTGTATAATAAATCACTCACTCCATTATTATGAGGACAGGCACTTTTGTTTGATAATGATTTGACAATCTTTAGTGCCCTGTTAATGTTCATCAAATTGAGAAAGCATGCACCACATAAAATATTTCATCATTCCTTCATTTTTTTACTCTTTTCTAACATGTGAATCATACTTTATCAATATATTTGAACAAATGTCATTTGATTTAATATAGCTGTAAGTTTCTAAATAATTAAAGAATAACCATAAAATTTCACAATAGTAGACCATGTCTTTCAGATTCCATTCCCAAGTTCTCTTCACAGTAAACATGGGTGGCTATGGTGAAGGAAATGGGACAAAATAAGAATTTACCCATCCAGGTTAGTGATATTCTTTTCCCCCAAAATAAGCATGAGAAACAGAGTCTTGGGGTTGAACATGGCTTAAAATTTAATCTGGTATGTCATAGTGGTTACACAAGAATAGCTCTAGAAAAGTTATATATGTGACTTCTGCTCTCTATGTTTAAATGCAGTAAACTGGAGAAATAAAGCAGACTAGTTGTGAAAGAAGTTAATTGTGGTTATCCAAACATATTAAAGTTTCATTCTCAGCATAGAATGAAGCCTTATAGCTTTATTTGACTTTGGAAATACTGCAGCCTTGAGTATCTAGGAAATCAGCTTATTTATAAATTGCATTATAGAAACAATTATTTTGGCCTCCACTCTACTAGTCATAGCTTAAATGATTAACAATTCACAAGCAGGGGTTATGAGATCATGAGTCTACAATGTAATTTAATAATGGAAACCTTGAATGTTTTATATTGTTATTTATGAACTTTATGGTTGAAAGAATTACAGGATTGGAAGAAATTATAGATGAGAACATCTTTTAATTTTTTTATTTATTATTTATTCAATTGTGCATGTATGTGTGTGTGCGTGTGTGTATGTATGTGTGTGTGTGTAGAACCACCGACGAATTCGGAACCACCATGGACCGCCTCCACCGCCTCCTTGTTTACTCTGCCCCGGGATTCACAAGCTCCGCCCTACCAGGACCAGAAATGCAGGTCATGTCCCTGCTTCTGCCTGGCATCTAAATGTGGGGTCTAGGATCCGAACTCAGGACCTTCTGCCTGCAAGGCAGAGGCTTAACCCCTGAGCCACCTCTCCAGCCCCAGATGAGAACATTTTTAAAGTTTTATTGAATTTGTCATTTTTACTTGTAATGATGAACAAAAGTATGTTAAAAATGACATTTCAAATGTACTAAAGTACATTTGATCTAACAATGAGACTAAATTTTAACTTCACGGTGAGCACTTTTTGAAATAAATAAATCGAGAAAGAAGCTGTTGGACATTTCTTAATTGTGTTAGTAAATTTGATAAAACTGTAAAAAAGCAAAGCCACTTTATTCCATTTCTATAGATTTCTATAAAAAGCAAAATTTCTTAAATCAACGAGCAATACCACTAATTTTAAAAGAAAAAAATTCTACACAAATACATAAGAAAAAAAATCTAAGAAAACTCTCTGTAACAATATGCAAATCTAAATATTGTTTGATATTTACAAAACTATACTTAGTGACTGAGTATGAGAAGTGTCTTTTGCTCAAAAATGTTTTTAAAATTTCAAGACATACGGATTGGTGAGATGGCTCAGTAGGTAAAGGTTTCTGTGTGTTAAACTAATAACCTGATGCCCGAAAGAGAAACAGAAAGAGAAATGCTACTATGCTCTCTATTATATGCAAATGTTAATATTGAACTTCTGATTAATGCACTCAACTTGGAATTCCTGTAATAACCAGAAAACTTGAAAGGGAACAGTAAGCAGGAGTGGGAGGGAGGGATAAGATGATAACCTTAGGGGAAACTACAAAAGACCATGTGGAAAAGGAAATAACGGTTAGAGGAATGCTTAAGGAAAAACAGATGAGGGGGTAGGATACAGAAAGGACTGAGGGAGCAACAAATAGTAATAAAATTGTAAGATACAACCAAATAGAAATTTCCTATACTGTTAATATACAAAAAAAAAATTGGTTAAAAAGCAGAACAGACATACCCTATATAGGGCAACACAGAGAAAGTAATATAAGGCAAAACAAAACAAAACAAAAAAACCTAACAATACTCCAAATAGAAACTATGGGCAATTAAACAACATTCCAAGGACCAGATGTGTGATACCTATTAATAATGTGTTGGTCAGAGTTTTCAAAGCCCCCCCCCCAAACAGTATAGGATTTTGCCTTTGCTCTTGGTTGTCTTTCAGAACTGGAAAATAGTTGATGAATATGCAGCACATGTTGATGATAGGATGCAGGAAAAAAGAAAAAAAACAGTTAGAATTGATCTGGAAGCTTCCTTCTTCCTGAACAGCTTTCATAGTACCAGAACATGCTATGTAAGTTTCTGGTGAAAAAAAGCAATCAACAGTCACATCAATCTGTGAAAGCAACAAACTACACTGGCCAGAGGCGAACAATAGCGGCATGAATTCAAAAGGGCAACCAATAGTTCTCTGGTTGAATTTAAGGCCCACAAGTCACTAGAGAGTACATTCCTGGTATTGGGGGTTTTTTTTGTTTTTTTTTTTTTTATTATTTATTCAACTGTGCGCATGTGCGTATGTATGTGCGTGCGCATGTGTGTGTGTCTGTGTGTGTGTGTGTGTGTGTGTGTGTGTGTGTGTGTGTGTGTGTGTGTAGAACCATGGACGAATTCGCGAACCACCATGGACGCCTCCACCTCTTTCTGCCCCGGGATTCACAGGCTCCGCCCTACCAGGACCAGAAGCGCAGGCCGCCCCTGCTTCCACCTGGCGTCTATACGTGGGATCTGGGATCCGGACTCAGGACCTTCCGCCTGCAAGGCGGAGGCTTAACCCCTGAGCCACCTCTCCAGCCCCATTCCTGGTATTGTTATTCAGAAAAACAAACTATAAAAGATGAGGAAGTCAGCCCTTGGGAATTCAGGCTATTAAGGTTTAACTACAAAGATACCATATCAAACTCTCTTTGAAAAATTTGTCATTATACCCAGGGACTGGGGGAGCACTCAACACTCGACCTAGAAGCTTCCTTTTGCAATGGAATCTATTTATTACAGAAAATCACAACTGGCCAAAGTACAGAAAAGAAGTTAACTCTGTACTGCTCGACCCTAAACAGGACATCTAAGCCACTCTCAACTCCAAGACTCAGGGAACATTGCAGAGCAGGGAGCAGTAAGATTACAAGAGCCTAAAGGAGGCAAGTGTTGCAGGTTCTGAAAATCCACCCCATGAGACACACACTATGAACTTGGTCAAGGCTCACAGCCGCCTAGCTATAGGGGAGCCTTTCCTTTGGCTCCTTGAAAAATAGTCCAGTCTCATCTGGGGGGACCCCCAGAATATGCGTTTGAGGGGGTCATCCAAAGATTCACCATAGACCAAAAGTTAAAATAATAACTGAGAGGCTTTATGTGAGAGAGAGAGAGGTAAGAGGTACCAGGGCTTACACACACAGGTAGGATGTTCTGTGTGCAGCCCCGAATTACATCTCCATACAGTTTTTATACACAAGGGACAAAAGTGGTTGCATACCCCACCAAAGCAGTTTAGTGGGCAGTGTTTTACAGTCTTATCAGGCCTGCAGACTTCCTTTAGCCCTCTAACCAAACAGCATTCCAGACTTCTTGCAGGCCTTCTGGCCAAATGGCATTCCAGAGGGGAGTGGGCCAGCGATTTCTCAGGGCTAAGAAATTTCATTTTAAGACTTTGAGATTTTTCCTTTTATGCTTCCCCTCTACAGCAGGTGCATAGTCAGAAATTATTTTATGGGCATAACAGGGATGCTGCAATTTTATATATATGCATGTATGTATGTATGTATTTCCACAAGAACTGCACAAGATTTGTCCTATCGACATTTCACATTGGAAAGGAAAAGGTCTCAAGAAACTCCATACTTCCCAGAGAGAATGATAAGCATTAATGCTAATAGTTGGGGGTCAAAGATGCTCTGCTCAATGGTATATCCATTGGTATATGATTCATGCCCCATCAAGCCATCAGAGGCAATCCTGAAACTCAGTGGGCCACAAAAGCTAAATTAGAGGAAGACTGGAAGGAAGAATGATTATATTGGGGAAAAAGGGAGAGATGGGATAAGGTGCTTAAATATTATAAATTCACTTTATTAATTTATGAAGCACTGAATAAGAAAAAAAGAAAAATGATGACCTTGAGTATGATCACCACTGTCTACAAGGTAGAGAGAATTGAATACCAAAATACAGGAAATATAAGAAAAACATCCAGCTATTTCTCATTATGTACCAGTGAACATCTTCTAGATTCTTCAAATCTAATTTTCAAAATTCAGATACATTTGAGAATAGTGGCAGAATATTTTCATTTTGTTGTACTTGCTACTGTTAAGAAAGAATTTTATTATTTAACCAAGACTGGCTTTGAACTCATGCAGCCATGAATTCCCCAAGTTCCCCTTGGGAAATTTTATATTTGTGTCTCCCTAAGCCAAACTTCATTACCAATGAAACTGTAATACTATTTTTAAAGATAAGAATAGGCTTCATTAACTAAAGGCACAGTATGACCAGAGCATTTTGCCTTGCCTTCTGTTAGGCACTTCTACATGTGATTTTCCCAACAGTCTGTGAAAGTCACTGTTGACATCGTATTCTTTATTAGGCAACTGACATTCAGACAAGTGGTGTTTTGTTCAAAACCAGCAAACAAAACTCAGTGAATCTGCAGTTTGAGTTCTGGTCTCAAGAATTCAGTTCCATCTGTCTAATTTAATATAAATATGACATGGATTTCTAATTGTTACCTTTTGGTGGTGACTTACCTTCAATAAGTCAGAATTCCACTAAATATAATCTCATGTCCAAGGATAGAGTCATTAATGTGTTAGGTAATAAAAACTTGGAAGAAGTTTTAGCATCAGAAAACACATTTGATTTTTTGAGTAGTCAGCTAATGCAAATTATTGAAACAGACACTCTGATAGGGAAAAAAATGAAGAAAGTGATTATGACTTTGATAAGGTTTTGAAGTCATTAGCCAAAGTAAGACAGAGAGAAAGAGGGGGAAGGAGGGAGGGAGAAGCTTTAAGAAGCTTCAATACACACAAATGTTGGACTTTGGACCCATTTCTTGGAGCTGCACTATAGGGAGAAATAGGTATTCAGAATAGACAAGAGATGTGGAATGGGTTCCTCCTGGCTGCCAGCCCAGAGAAATGATGCAGGATGCTGCTGCAGCTGCACCTCCTGGGTGGTCGGTCTCAAAGGAAGAACAGATCCTCTATGGAGGTCCCATATGTAGAAGGGAAGTGAGCATCTGGAAGAGTCACAACAAACTCTGCAGCTCTACATCTTTGCTTGTGCTTCCAAGAATGTCGGAAGACCAGGTTTCTCGTTAAAAGAAATAAAAAGTGGATGAGCAAAATAAGGGGATTATTATAACCTTCCAATAGACTAAAAAAGGGATTCACATCCACCACAATTCAATTCTAATGAATTTATATCGAGCACCTACATACAGCCAATACTATAAGACTGCTTTTAGTCTCTAAAGAAGATTCCTGATATTATAAAAGAAAATACTGACTAGTTTGACCCTGAAACCAATTAAGATCCCTAACGTACCCTAAGTCAGAATGAACTTTCACTTCCAAGGAAAATGCCTTTGGTGTCATAAGAGAGGGCAAAGACACCATCAAGGACTGCAAGTAAATAATGAGACATCTGGTTAAGTTCACACACTTTCCTTCCTGATCATTTACAACAGATGGGGTATGATCTTACCAGAAGGGGAGGGCATATAGTCTGGCAGATAGAAAGTAACCATTTCTCAAATGGGCGATTGACCCCTCTCTCACCGCGGTTTCCTACTTTTATTACATCTACTTTCGAATATACTCTTATAACAAGACTCTAATTTAACAGGTTTTTATCTCTACCAGGGGGTGATATCCAATACCCATCAGGATGGAGTGAAGGGCATTGCAGGAGCAGCAAAACTGAAAGAAAAATCAACAAAACATAATCCAGAACATCAGAGACTCTATATCAACCACCTGGAATTAAGCCAGACTAATCTCTCCCCTCCTGAAGCTCAGGGAAATTTGCAGAAGAGGGGGTGGTAAGATTGTAAGAGCACAAGGATGGGAGGAGAAATGATATGCAAGATACTCCACACAAGTTAGGGCTGAAGCAATCATAATTGGACTTTGCATGCCCTGCACAATGTCCAACACACTATTGACCTCACAAAGTCTAGCGTTTGCTCAAGGCACTAGGATCCTTGGCGGCAATGGATTGACAGCCACAGTAGTGTTACTATGCTTAAAGGGAACACAGACAGGAAAGGGTTCAGGGAAAGGTCACTGGGTCCTTGCACCTCATTGGAGAGGAGGACCCAGAGGAGAGTTTGGCATGCTCATTAAAGGATGCTCCAGGGATGGGAGGGGGAAAGATTGGGGGATGGAAAAGGAAGGGGGAAGGGAGGGGGGCATACGGGGGTGGGGGATGGAGGGAGGGAAGGGACCGGTGTACCTGTTAAGTTTGTATGAGTGGAAATTAAAAAATATATGTATATAAAAAAAGAGGGCAAAGAATATGTCCCTATTACACCCATCTAGCAACGGAGCATCCATAAGCTGTCCATAAGCCTTCCTATGCTCTTATTTTCTACCTTTCTATGACTTGTACACCACTTTTACAATAATACACAGGCCAAGACACTAATAAGGTGTTTGGGAAATCATTCTGTTTATAATAATAGCAAAGACTTTTCCTGCAGCATACAAAAAGAATGATTTGTTTTCTGAAATTTTTCACCTAATGCATATGCAGCCTATAGTTCATAGACCTGATAAGTAATTATTAACAATGATTTGGCAAAAAAACACTATTATAACTTTTTTGATGATACCAACATATCTTATAATTGGATATGCATTGGAAATTAAATGAAGCTTATTACTATTTCATAAAGACAAGCCAAGAATTACATCATGCTACCTCTTTGAACATATGAATGCAATTTTATGTGAAGTTATTTGGAGACCATGGCCCATCTGCTTTTAAAAGTTTTCTATCAAGCTGCCAGAGGAATAGTGCAGAAATCAGTATCATTTTTTATGCAGATGCTGATAAATTTACAAGCATTATAATTCTTGTCTAAGTATTTAGTCTAAGTATTTCTGTTTTATGAAAAGGAATGTTTTTAAGAGTTCTTATTCTCATCTTGAGAAATGCTTTCGCAGAAATCATGCATCAAGTAGTTCAAAACCATCTTCTAGCATTTCTCCCAGTAAGTTTATAAGTGTCATGCAATTTTATGCCAGTGAGTTACTTTTACGTTTACTTTGCTGCCTCCATTTCAATACACTACAGGGAGAAGGGCAATACTTCTCCTTACTTTCACTGCTTAAAAGTTGAGAAAACAATTGCTCTGAAAAGTAATAACTTACCTAATGCCATATTTCTTTTGGGGTGATGAAGAGTGTCCAGGAATTTCTGATTTGTTAACACTCTGATCACTTTCCAAAATAAACTTTTGAAATGCTTACTGTACTGATAAATGTAAGCAAGTGCTCAGGTAAAAAATACATTTCCTAGAGTCACTGAATATACAGTTTCATGAGTGTTGTTGCCCTTTAACAGTACAAGGTCACTGAGGTCCTATAATTAAAGCAAAATGTTCAAGCAGAACAGCCTCAATCATTTTACCTAAGAGCAACTTTCGACTCTACCTCAATTTGACATTACACATTTTTAGAAAGGCCTCAAGAAAGCATGGACGCCTTATTTCATCTCAGAACTTGAGGATTATTCTAAGCACATTGACTATATTTTTCACAGTCTAGAAACTCACTGGAAACATTAACTCAAAGTGCTTTAATAACCATTTATTCATTATTACAAAATCCATGAAATGGGTTTTATAAGTAAAGACTTAAGCAGTTTGATGTTAATGGGCTAAAAACATAACCAAACCATTTTGTTGTTGTTGTTGGTAGAAATTTATTTTTTTTATTTTTTATTTTTTTAATTCCCACTCATACAAACTTAACCAGTACACCGGTTCCCCCCTCTCTCCCACCCCCTATCCCCCTGTGCTCCCCTCCCCTCCCCCTTCCTTCCCCATCTCCTAGTGCCTCCTCTTTCCATCCCTGAAGCATCCTTTACTGTGCATGCCAAACCCTCCTCTGGGTCCTCCTCTCCGATGAAATGCAAGGACCCAGTGGCATTTCCCAGAATCCTTCCCTGGATTCCCCTTAAGCATAGGGACACTACTGTGCTGTCAGTCAATCCCTTGCTTTCCAGGATCCTCGTGCCTTTAGCAAATGCTAGATTTTGTGAGGTGAACAGTATGTTGGACATTGCGCACGGCATGTAAAGTCCAAATATGATTGCTTCAGCCCTAACTTGTGTGGAAAATCTTGCAAATCATTGCTCCTCCCATCCTTGTGCTCTTACACTCTTACTGCCCCCTCTTCCGCAAATGCCCCTGAGCTTCAGGATGGGGAGAGATTAGGCTGGCCTAGTTCCAGGTGGTTGATATAGAGTCTCTGATGTTCTGGATTATGGTTTGTTGATTTTTTTTTCAGTTTTGCTGCTCCTGCGATGCCCTTGGCTCCATCCACCCTGATGGGTTTTGGATGTCACCCCCTGGCTAGAGATAAAAACCTGTTAAATTAGAGTCTTGTAATAAGAGTTCAAAGGTAGATATAATAAAAGTAGGAAAATGTGGTGAGGGAAGGGTCAATCACCCATCTGTGAAATGATTACTTTCTATCTGCTAGACTATATGCCCTCCCCTTCTGGTAAGATCATACCCCACCCGTTGTAAATGATCAGGAAGGAAAGTCTGTGAACTTAACCAGATATCTCATTACTTAATTGCAGTCGTTGATGGAGGCCTATTTTCTCTGCTATAACATGATGCCCTCTCTCCTTGTTACTGGTGTTGCCCTCCTTCCCCATCCCTCCTGTATAATCTTAGCAATTACTATAGTTATTACATAGATTTATAATTGAGTTTCTCTAAGTAGGTTTCATACTAGGAGCCACCTATTAGGGAGTCCATACGGCACTTTATTTTCTGTGTCCGGGATACTTCACTCAATATAATTGTTTCTAATAACATCCATTTCCCGGCAAATTCCATTAATTCATCATTTTTGATGGGTGAGCAGTCCTCCATTGTATAGATGTACCACAGTTTCCTTATCCACTCGTCAACTGTTGGACATTTGGGTTGATACCATGACTTTGCTATTGTAAACAGTGCTGCTATGAACATGGTCGCACTTGCGCTATTGAGGTGAATTTTGCCGTATGGGGGGTTATTCCCAAAATAGCAGGGTCACATGGCATTTCAATCTTTAATTTCTTTAAGAATCTCCAGACGGCTTGCCAGAGTGGCTGTATGAGCCTGCACTCCCACCATCAATGTAGGAGAGTTCCCCTCTCTCCACATCCTTTCCAGCATTTGTTGTTGTTTGTATTGTGGATTTTTGCCATCCTGACCGGGATGAGATGATATCTCAGGGAAGTTTTGATTTGCATTTCCCTGATGGCTAAGGATGTGGAGCATTTTTTAAGATATCTGTTAGACATTTTAATTTCATCCCTGGTAAAGTTTCTTTTAAGTTCCAGGACCCATTTTTTAATTGGGCCATTGGTTTCCTTAGTGTTTAGTTTTCTAAGTTCTTTGTGCACTCTGGATAGTAGAGCTCTATCAGATATGTGGTTAGTAAAGATTTTTTCCCATTCTGTGGGTTGCCTTTGAGCTCGTGTTACAATCTGTTTATGTGAACAGAAGCTCTTTAATTTCACAAGATCCCAACTGTTGAGAGTTGGTAGCAGTGACTGGGCTATTGGATGTCTGTTTAGGAACTGTTGGCCTAGCCCAATCAGCTCGGGGAGGTTCCCTACCCTTTCACCTATGGTTTTTATAGTCTCTGGCCTTATATCAAGGTCCTTGATCCATTTGGAATTAAGTCTTGTACATGGTGACAAGTACGGGTCCAGCTTTAATCTTCTGCATGTGGAGATCCAGTTTTGCCAGCACCATTTGTTGAAGATGCTGTTCTTTTTCCATCGGATTTTTTGGGCCCCTTTGTCAAAGATCAAATGGCTGTAATTTTTGGGGCTGGAGAGGTGGCTCAGGGGTTAAGCCTCTGCCTTGCAGGTGGAAGGCCCTGAGTTCGGATCGTAGACCCCACATATAGATGCCAGGTAGAAGCGGGGGCAGCCTGCGATTGTGGTCCTGGTAGGGCGGAGCCTGTGAATCCTGGGGCAGAGTAAACAAGGAGGAGGTGAAGGCAGTCCATGGTGGTTCCCAAATTCGTCCGTGGTTCTACACACACACACACACACACACACACACACACACACACACACGCGCGCGCGCGCGCGCACAGTTGAATAAATAATTAAAAAAAGTTAAAATGGCTGTAATTTTGTAAGCTTACATCTTGGTCTTCAACGCTTATCCATTGATCTGTGTATCTATTTTGGAGCCAGTAGCAGACTGTTTTTATAACTATGGATTTGTAGTACAGACTAAGGTTTGGTATGGTGATAACTCCAACCACGTTTTTGTTACTCAGGATTGTCTTTGCTATCCTGGGTCTTTTGTGCCTCCATATGAACTTTGAGATTGTTTGGTCTACTTTTTTAAAGAATTGCTTCAGGATTTTAACTGATATAGCATTGAATCTGTATATTGTCTTTGGTAGGATGGTCATTTTTGTGATATTAATTGTGCCAATCCAGGAACATGGGAGGTCTTTCCACCTTCTGGAGTCTTCTGCTATTTCTTTAGGGTTTTAATGTTTTCATTGTAAAGGTCTTTTACCTCCTTGGTTAGGTTTATACCAAGGTATTTCATTTTTTTAGGGGCTATAGTAAATGGGATTGAGTCTCTCAGGGCTTTTTCACTTCTTTCATTCTGGACATATAGGAAGGCCACTGATTTTTGTACATTTATTTTGTATCCTGCCATCCTGCTGAACTTCTGTATTAGAGCTTCCTGGTGGAGTGTTTGGGATCACTCAGGTATAAGATCATATCATCTGCAAATAGAGATAATTTGACTTCTTCCTTGCCGATTTGAATCCCTTTTATGTCCCTTTCTTGTCTTATGGCTTCAGCTAAGACTTCAAGTACAATATTGAAAAGAAGTGGTGATAGTGGACAGCCTTGTCTAGTTCCTGATTGAAGTGGGAATGCTTCAAGTTTTTCCGCATTGAGTATAATCCCTGCTGTTGGCTTGTTGTATACAGCTTTTATTATATTGATAAAAGTTCCTTCCATTCCAACCTTCTGTAGGGTTTTGATCATAAAGGCCTGTTGGACCTTGTCAAAAGCTTTCTCTGCATCTATCGAGAGTATCATGTGGTCTTGAACTTTGGACTGGTTTATATGGTGAATTACATTTATTGATTTGTGTATGTTGTATCAACTTTGTGTGCCTGGGATAAAGCCTACTTGATCCCCATGAATGATCTTTTTGATATGTTTTTGAATCTGATTTGCTAAGACTTTATTGAGAATCTTTGCATCTGTGTTCATCAGAGAGATTGGCCTATAGTTTTCTTTTTTAAGTGAATCTTTATTAGGTTTTGGGATTAAAACGATATTAGCTTCATAGAAGGAATTTGGTAGTGTTCCTTCCTTTGCTATTTGATGGAACAGTTTAAGGAGTATTGGTGTTATTAAGTCCTGAAATGTCTGGTAGAACTCTGTGCTGAATCCATCTGGTCCAGGACATTTTTTGGTGGGAAGATTCGAGATTACTTCCTCAATTTCCTTATATGTTACAGGACTATTTAAATAATTCACAACTTCCTGATTCAATTTAGGTAAGTTGTGTTTACTTAGAAATCCATCCATCTCTTTTGTGTTGTCAAACTTCACAGAGTATAAGTTTTTGAAATATGATGTTATAATTCTCTGGATTTCTTGGGTATCAGTAGTGATAACTCCATTTTCATTTCTAATTTTGTTAATTTGGGTTTTCTCTCTCTTGCTTTTGGTTAATTTAGCTAGGGGTGTATCAATCTTATTGATTTTTTTCAAAGAACCAGCTTTTTGACTGATTGATTTTTTTCTATCGTTTTCTTAATCTCGATTTCAGATATTTCTCCCCTTATTTTGCTAATCTCCTCCCTTCTACTGCTTTTGAGATCAGATTGTTCTACTGTCTCTAAAACTTTTAGGTGCATTCTTAAGTTATTTATTTCTGGTGTTTCCATTTTTTTTTTTTGATGTAGGCATTAAGAGCTATGAACTTACCTCTTAGTACAGCTTTCATTGTGTCCCAGAGATTTTGGTAAGTTGTATTTTCATTATTGTTCACTTTCAGAAAATCTTGAATTTCCTTTGTAATTTCTTCCTGAATCCAGTTCTCATTCAGCATCATGGTGTTAAGTTTCCAGGAGTTAGTGTATTTTCTGTTGCTTGTTGTGTTGTGGATGTCAAGCTTTTGGCTATGGTGGTCTGGTAAGGTACAGGCTAGAATTTCAACTTTCCTGTATATGTGGAGATTCGTTTTGTGGCCCAATATGTGATCTATTTTGGAGAAAGTTCCGTGTGCTGCTGAGAAAAGTGTGTATTCTTTGGTGCGTGGATGAAAAGTTCGATAGAGATCTGTAAGGTCCATTTCAGTAAGGGTTTGATTAAGCTCCAAAGTGTCTCTGTTAAGTTGTTTACCTGTAGATCTATCCCATGTTGAGAGGGCGGTATTGAAATCCCCAAGAATTATCATTTTGGGATTGATTTCTTGCTTTAGACATTGTAGGGAACCAAACCATTTTGTTGAGGCAAAAAAAAGGACTTAAAATTCTCTACAATCTAGGAAAGTGTATGTTTAATACACAATAAATAATGACAAATATTAGGAAAGAAGACTTTCATGTGGAGAGATATGTACATATGCATTGAGTATGTAATGGATGTTTATTATACATAGTGCAAATACTTTCTCATTTAATCTATCCTCATTTTATGAAATAGGCAATGCTGCAGCTAAAAAATAAAATCAAATACAGAATTGACATTAAATTTCTGTCTTGTACTAAATTTAAGTCCTGTACATGTCAGTAGTTAATATAATTTATCAAAGCTCTCACTGACTTTTACTAAATGTTAGTTCTCAAATATAAGATGGACTATCTAGTTCTGATAGTAAACTTAATGGTATGGTTGCTTCTCCATGTCTAGTTTTTTTTTGTCACTTCTATTGGTCCATGACCAGACGTCTTTGTTATTAAATATTTTAACTATCAATCACACTATTATTAGTGGACCTGCATAAAAATTTGTGGAACGTGAAATGTCTAGTGGACCTGCATAAAAATAAGTGGAACTTGAAATGTCTAAAGTCTATGAGTTGATATCTAAGGATATGTACCTCATCATTAATTCCATGAAATACCAGTCTTGAGATTCAATCATGTTATCCAAGGGCAAATCAAATATCTCACAAAGGAGTAGCAGCATTCAGCAAACATACAATAGCATGAACTCAGATAATTTTACCTTTACTCTTAAAGATCATTGCCAGACTAAATACAGTTGGTTCACTTGGGGCTCAAGATTTTAAATTCATAAATGTTTTGAGATGTAATAATCTTCCTGTTGATTTATTCTGGTCAACAAATAAAACTAGATGTTCTGAGACTAAAGAATCAAAACATGCATTGATATTCCCAAATACAGGACAGACCTCACAGATGTGCTCCATCTTGAATTAAATCACTGTCTCCATTCCCATTGACCATTCTTCACAGCCCTCCCCCGTGAACAGAGCATCCCATGAAGACTTCACAGCTGCTGTGAAGTGATGCTTGGTTCCTGCCAGCATCTCCAGAGGATAGAATCACTGTGAATCATGATTTCTGAAGAACCATGGGAACTCCTTCTTGAGCACCAAGGCTCAGAGGTGAATAATAGAGTATGTGTTCCAGGGAAAGTACAGGTAAACTCTGACACTAAAATAGTTCTTGTGCTAGTTTTGGCACAACTTGTATCACATTCTTCCACTTTACTCTAACGTTTATGGAACATCTCACTGAAGGAGAAATGGTCATTTGTCCTTTAAGCTTCTCTATGAGACAAACTATTGATATTACTCTTAAGAACTTAGGCAGAAAGATTTATAGCTCAAACCAGGACATTCCATGAAAGAAAAGGAGAAACTTCAATGATATTCTTGGGCCTATCTCAACTAACATGTTCTACCTTGGATCAAAATATTTGCTAGGGAAAAGACATTCCTGTTAATTTCTGTTGTCTGATTTCACAATTGGCTACTGCAAACACACTGCCAAATTTTTTTTTTACTTGAATGTTTATATTGTCTTGAGTGTATATATGTCCATGTATATATGGATGCATATAGAGGTCAGAGGTCAATGTCAGGTGTTTGTCTGTATTCTTCTTCACCTTCTTTTTTAAGAAAGACTCTCACTGAACTTAGACCTGGTCAATTTGTCTAAAGTAGCTGGCCAACAAGCCCCTGGAATCTACCTGTCTCTACCTTCCTTCCTTTAACATTGATGTACCGGTTGAGCACCTCAGAATCTGGCTGCTATGTGAGAGTTGGAGATCCAATCTCATGTTCTAGTACTTGTGCAGGCATATTATCAACTGAGCCATCTCCCTACTCCCATAGTTTTATGTATTTTGGAGGTGGAGACCATGCATGGAATGTTGAAACATTTAATGGTACTAGCAAGATATATCATAACTTTCAGGTAAGGATTATACTTTGTTTGAGCCATGATTAAATAACTCTGAAATCTGAATAACTTCTCCTACAGGTTCAGAATAAGCACTTAAAATTGTAGTTTTCACTGACTATGATAGAAAGCCTAATGTTTTGTTGCCATAATTATCATAGAATGTGTATTTATTATGTGATCATGAGGCTCACATATTTTTTTCTGAAAAGAAAGGATCTTTCTGCCATAATAACAACTGTTTTATATTTCATTTAAATGCAGAAAAAATTAAAGTAATGAAAACAGCATGGAATCAGAAGTTGTGCTTTCAAGTGCCGAAATCACCAGCTGTGTGCTTTGAATCCAGTTACCAATTGTCATTCATCCTGTTTTCTTGTTTAAAAAAAATCATTACAATCTTCAGTAGCTATGATGAGTTTAACAAGATAAAGTATATGAGGAAAACTTGAATACCTAATAGAAAACCCTGAGTATTCTCTTAATCCATTATTCTCAGTCAATCTTTGATATTGAAACTTAGGATGGCATTGGTACTAGTTCAGAATTAATTAGTGCTAAAAATATTTGAAGGTTGGAATTTGGGAAAGACTATATAATTACTTGTACTTTCTTTCCTCCAAGTGGATTGTGGAAAATTCAGAAATAACAAGGGAGTTGTGCAATGATTCAGATGACTGCAAAAGATTAAAATTCTTTAAAAATGAAGCCTGTTGGTTAACCTGTTTTGCTTCATACTTTAAAGAAAGATGGTGATCAATAAGGCAATGCTTATTTTCGATTATCTTAGGTTTCTGGTTTTTTCAAAAAAAATATTTTTAAAAATGTAAGAGTAGCAGACGTTAATCATAAAAGCAGATTTTATAAGGCAGATTTTTCAACAAATGGTATTGGCAAAAGTAAGGCTGCTTGGAGACAAAACCATAAACTGTATTTCTACCTCATAGTTTATGCCAAAATAAATACTACCGGAGTAAGTAAAATTCAATATTGGAAAATAAAAAACAATCCAATTGTTATTATGCATGTTGTAATTTTAGCACTCAGGAAACCGAGATAGGAGGATTAAAGCAAGTTCAAAGTTAGCTTAGTCTACATAGTGAATTCTAAGTTGGTAAGACTATGTAATGAAACTCCATTTTGAATAAAATAACAAAACTCACAACTATAATAAGATAAATTTTATACATTTTTTATTATTCTTTCCACTCATACAAACTTAATAGGTACACCAGTTCCCTCCCTCCCTCCTCCTACCCCCGAATCCCCTGCTCCTCCTCCCCTCACCCCTTCCTCCCCATCCCCCAGGGCCTCCCACCCCAATTCCCAGAGAGTCCTTTCTTGTGCATGCCTGACTCTCCTCTGGGCCCTCCACTCCAATGACGTACAAGGACCCAGTGGCATTTCCCCGAACCCTTTCCCGTGTTCCCCTTAAGCACTACTGTGGCTGCCAATCCCTTGCCTCCAAGGATCTTGGTGCCTTTAGCAGATGCTAGACTTTGTGAGGTCAATAGTGTGTTGGACATTGCGCCGGGCATGCAATGTCCAATTATGATTGCTTCGGCCCTAACTTGTGTGGAGTATCTTGCAAATCATTGCTCCTCCCATCCTTTTGCTCTTACACTCTTACCGCCCCCTCTTCCGCAAATGTCCCTGAGCTTCAGGATGGGGAGAGATTAGTCTGGCCTAGTTCTAGGTGGTTGATATAGAGTCTCTGAAGTTCTGGATTGTGGTTTGTTGATTTTCTTTTGCAGTTTTGTTGCTCCTGCAATGCCCTTCACTCCATCCTGCTGGGCACTGTATGTCACCCCTTGCAGTCCTTGATGGAGGCTTTTTTTCTCTCCTGTAACATGGTCACTTCTCTCCTTGTTTCTGGTGTGGCCCTCCAACCCCATCCCTCCTGTTCATAATCTTGCAATTACTGTAGGTATTACATAGATTTACCTTTGAGTGTCTCGAGGTGGGCTGGATGGGTTTGGTACTAGGAACCACCTATTAGGGAGTACATACGGAGCTTAATTTTCTGGGTTTGGGATACTTCACTTAATATAATTGTTTCTAATGACATCCATTTCCTGGCAAATTCCAGTAATTCATCATTTTTTATATATAATACAATTTTTATTATTATTTCAGCTCATACAAACTTAATAGGTACACCAGTTCCCTCCCTCCCTCCTCCTCCCCCCTCCCCCGAATCCCCTGCTTCCCCTCCCCTCACCCCTCTGCCCCATCCCCCTGTGCCTCCCGCCCCGATTCCCAGAGTCCTTTCTTGTGCATGCCTGACTCTCCTCTGGGCCCTCCTCTCCGATGATATACAAGGACCCAGTGGCATTTCCCTGAACCCCTTCCTGTGTTCCCCTTAAGCATAGGAACACTACTGTGGCTGCCAATCCCTTGCCTCCAAGGATCTTGGTGCCTTTAGCAGATGCTAGACTTTGTGAGGTCAATAGTGTGTTGGACATTGCGCCGGGCATGCAAAGTCCAATTATGATTGCTTCGGCCCTAACTCGTGTGGAGTATCTTGCAAATCATTGCTCCTCCCATCCTTTTGCTCTTACACTCTTACCGCCCCCTCTTCCGCAAATGTCCCTGAGCTTCAGGATGGGGAGAGATTAGTCTGGCCTAGTTCTAGGTGGTTGATATAGAGTCTCTGAAGTTCTGGATTGTGGTTTGTTGATTTTCTTTTGCAGTTTTGTTGCTCCTGCAATGCCCTTCACTCCATCCTGCTGGGCACTGTATGTCACCCCTTGCAGTCCTTGATGGAGGCTTATTTTCTCTCCTGTAACATGGTCACTTCTCTCCTTGTTTCTGGTGTGGCCCTCCAACCCCATCCCTCCTGTTCATAATCTTGCAATTACTGTAGGTATTACATAGATTTACCTTTGAGTGTCTCGAGGTGGGCTGGATGGGTTTGGTACTAGGAACCACCTATTAGGGAGTACATACGGAGCTTAATTTTCTGGGTTTGGGATACTTCACTTAATATAATTGTTTCTAATGACATCCATTTCCTGGCAAATTCCAGTAATTCATCATTTTTTTATATATAATACATTTTTTATTATTATTTCAGCTCATACAAACTTAATAGGTACACCAGTTCCCTCCCTCCCTCCTCCTCCCCCCCCGAATCCCCTGCTTCCCCTCCCCTCACCCCTCTGCCCCATCCCCCTGTGCCTCCCGCCCCGATTCCCAGAGTCCTTTCTTGTGCATGCCTGACTCTCCTCTGGGCCCTCCTCTCCGATGATATACAAGGACCCAGTGGCATTTCCCTGAACCCCTTCCTGTGTTCCCCTTAAGCATAGGAACACTACTGTGGCTGCCAATCCCTTGCCTCCAAGGATCTTGGTGCCTTTAGCAGATGCTAGACTTTGTGAGGTCAATAGTGTGTTGGACATTGCGCCGGGCATGCAAAGTCCAATTATGATTGCTTCGGCCCTAACTCGTGTGGAGTATCTTGCAAATCATTGCTCCTCCCATCCTTTTGCTCTTACACTCTTACCGCCCCCTCTTCCGCAAATGTCCCTGAGCTTCAGGATGGGGAGAGATTAGTCTGGCCTAGTTCTAGGTGGTTGATATAGAGTCTCTGAAGTTCTGGATTGTGGTTTGTTGATTTTCTTTTGCAGTTTTGTTGCTCCTGCAATGCCCTTCACTCCATCCTGCTGGGCACTGTATGTCACCCCTTGCAGTCCTTGATGGAGGCTTTTTTTCTCTCCTGTAACATGGTCACTTCTCTCCTTGTTTCTGGTGTGGCCCTCCAACCCCATCCCTCCTGTTCATAATCTTGCAATTACTGTAGGTATTACATAGATTTACCTTTGAGTGTCTCGAGGTGGGCTGGATGGGTTTGGTACTAGGAACCACCTATTAGGGAGTACATACGGAGTTTAATTTTCTGGGTTTGGGATACTTCACTTAATATAATTGTTTCTAATGACATCCATTTCCTGGCAAATTCCAGTAATTCATCATTTTTTTATATATAATACATTTTTATTATTATTTCAGCTCATACAAACTTAATAGGTACACCAGTTCCCTCCCTCCCTCCTCCCCCCCCAATCCCCTGCTTCCCCTCCCCTCACCCCTCTGCCCCATCCCCCTGTGCCTCCCGCCCCGATTCCCAGAGTCCTTTCTTGTGCATGCCTGACTCTCCTCTGGGCCCTCCTCTCCGATGATATACAAGGACCCAGTGGCATTTCCCTGAACCCCTTCCTGTGTTCCCCTTAAGCATAGGAACACTACTGTGGCTGCCAATCCCTTGCCTCCAAGGATCTTGGTGCCTTTAGCAGATGCTAGACTTTGTGAGGTCAACAGTGTGTTGGACATTGCGCCGGGCATGCAATGTCCAATTATGATTGCTTCGGCCCTAACTCGTGTGGAGTATCTTGCAAATCATTGCTCCTCCCATCCTTTTGCTCTTACACTCTTACCGCCCCCTCTTCTGCAAATGTCCCTGAGCTTCAGGATGGGGAGAGATTAGTCTGGCCTAGTTCTAGGTGGTTGATATAGAGTCTCTAAAGTTCTGGATAGTGGTTCGTTGATTTTCTTTTGCAGTTTTGTTGCTCCTGTAATGCCCTTCACTCCATCGTGATGGGCACTGTATGTCACCCCCTGGCCAGAGACAGAAAGCTGTTAAACTGGAGTCTTATTATAATAGCACATTCAAGGGTAGATGTAATACTTATACCCAAAAGTGGAATCGCAAGGTCATATGGCGTTAGGCAATGGGAGGGGTCAATCACCCATTTGCAAAGTAGGTTACTTTTTAATCTGCTGGACTATATGCCCTCCCCTTCTGGTAAGATCATACCCCCTTAGTTGTAAATGATCAGGAACGAATTGTGAACTTAACTAGGTGTCACATTACTTTCTTGCAGTCCTTGATGGAAGCCTATTTTCTATACTGTAACATAGTCACTTCTCTCCTTGTTTCTGGTGTGGCCCTCCAACCCCATCCCTCCTGTTCATAATCCTTGCAATAACTGTAGGTAATACATAGATTTACCTAGGCGTGTCTCAAGGTGGGCTGGGTGGGTTTAGTATTAGGAGCCACCTATTAGGGAGTACATACGGCACTTAATTTTCTGGGTCTGGGATACTTCACTTAATATAATTGTTTCTAATGACATCCATTTCCCAGCAAATTCCAGTAATTCATCATTTTTGATGGCTGTGGAGTACTCCATTGTATAGATGTACCACAGTTTCCTTATCCACTCGTCAACTGTTGGACATTTGGGTTGATTCCATGTCTTTGCTATTGTAAACAGTGCTGCTATGAACATGGTCGTGCTTGTGCTATCGAGGTGAAACTCTGCTGTATGGGGGGTTATTCCCAAAAGTGGAATCGCAGAGTCATATGGCATTTCAATCTTTAATTTCTTTAAGAATCTCCAGACAGCTCGCCAGAGTGGCTGTATGAGCCTGCACTCCCACCATCAATATAGGAGAGTTCCCCTCTCTCCACATCCTCTCCAGCTTTTGGTGTTGTTTGTATTGTGGATTTTTGCCATCCTGACTGGGGTGAGATGATATCTCAGGGAAGTTTTGATTTGCATTTCCCTGATGGCAAAAGAAGTGGAGCATTTTTTAAGATATTTGTTAGACATTTTTATTTCATCCCTGGTAAAATTTCTTTTAAGTTCCAGGGCCCATTTTTTAATTGGGCCATTGGTTTCCATGATGTTTAGTTTTCTAAGTTCTTTGTGCACTCTGGACAGTAGAGCTCTATCAGATATGTGGTTAGTGAAGATTTTCTCCCATTCTGTGGGTTGCCTTTGAGTTCGTGTTACAATCTCTTTATCTGAACAGAAGCTCTTTAATTTCACAAGATCCCAACTGTTGAGAGTTGGTAGCAGTGACTGTGCCATTGGATGTCTGTTTAGGAAATGTTGGCCTAGCCCAAACAGCTCGAGGGAGTTCCCTATCCTTTCAACTATGGTTTTTATAGTCTCTGGCCTGATATCAAGGTCCTTGATCCATTTGGAATTAAGTCTTGTACATGGTGACAAGTACGGGTCCAGCTTTAATCTTCTGCATGTGGAGATCCAGTTTTGCCAGCACCATTTGTTGAAGATGCTGTTCTTTTTCCATTGGATTCTTTGGGCCCCTTTGTCAAAGACCAAATGGCTGTAATTTTGTGGGCTTATATCTGGCACTTCAATCCTTATCCATTTATCTGTGTGTCTATTTTGGAGCCAGTACCAGGCTGTCTTTATAACTATGGATTTGTAAAATAGACTAAGGTTTGGTATGGTAATACCTCCAGCAGGGTTTTTGTTACTCAGGATTGTCTCTGCTATCCTGGATCATTTTTGCCTCCATATGAACTTTCAGATTGTTTGGTCAACTTCTTTGAAGAATTGCTTTGGGATTTTGATTGGTGTAGCATTGAATTTGTGTATTGCCTTTGGTAGGATGGTCATTTTTACGATGTTGATTCTGCCAATCCAGGAACACGGGAGGTCTTTTCACCTTCTGGTGTCTTCTGCTATTTCTTTCTTTAGGGTTTTAAAGTTTTCATTGTAAAGGTCTTTTACCTCCTTGGTTAGGTTTATGTCAAGGTATTTCATTTTGTTAGGGGCTATAGTAAATGGGATTGAGTCTCTCAGGGCTTTTTCACTTACTTCTTCATTCTGGGCACATAGGAAGGCCTCTGATTTTTGCACATTTATTTTGTATCCTGCCACCCTGCTGAAGTTCTCAATTAGTTCCAGGAGCTTCCTGGTGGAGTTTTTGGGATCGCTCAGGTATAAGATCATGTCATCTGCAAATAAGGATGGCTTGACTTCTTCCTTGCCGATTTGAATCCCTCTTATGTCCCTTTCTTGTCTTATGGCTTCAGCTAAGACTTCAAGTACAATATTGAATAGAAGTGGTGGGAGTGGACAGCCTTGTCTAGTTCCTGATCGAAGTGGGAATGCTTCCAATTGTTCCCCATTGAGCATAATCCTTGCTGTGAGCTTGTTGTATACAGCTTTTATTATATCGATAAAGGTTCCTTCCATTCCTACTGTCTCCAGCATTTTGATCATAAAAGGCTGTTGGATCTTGTCAAAAGCTTTTTCTGCATCTATCGAGAGTATCATGTGGTCTTGGACTTTGGACTTGTTTACCTGATAAATTACATTTATTGATTTGCATATGCTGAATCAACCTTGTGTGCTGGGGATGAAGCCTACTTGGTCCCCGTGAATGATCTTTTTAATATGTTTCTGAATCCAATTTACTAAGATTTTGTTGAGAATCTTTGCGTCTGTGGTCATCAGAGAGATTGGCCTATAGTTTTCTTTTTTAAGTGTATCTTTATTAGGTTTTGGGATTAAAACGATATTAGCTTCATAGAAGGAATTTGGTAGTGTTCCTTCCTTTGCTATTTGATGGAACAGTTTAAGGAGTATTGGTGTTATTAAGTCCTGAAATGTCTGGTAGAACTCTGTGCTGAATCCATCTGGTCCAGGACATTTTTTGGTGGGAAGATTCGAGATTACTTCCTCAATTTCCTTATATGTTACAGGACTATTTAAATAATTCACAACTTCCTGATTCAATTTAAGTAAGTTGTGTTTACTTAGAAATCCATCCATCTCTTTTGTGTTGTGAAACTTCACAGAGTATAAGTTTTTGAAATGTGATGTTATAATTCTCTGGATTTCTTGGGTATCAGTAGTGATAACTCCATGTTCATTTCTAATTTTGTTAATTTGGGTTTTCTCCCTCTTGCTTTTGGTTAATTTAGCTAGGGGTGTATCAATCTTATTGATTTTTTCAAAGAGCCAGCTTTTTGACTGGTTGATTTTTTCTATCGTTTTCTTAATCTCGATTTCAGATATTTCTCCCCTTATTTTGCTAATCTCCTCTCTTCTACTACTTTTGGGATCAGATTGCTCTAAAGCTTTATGCTGCATTGTTACGTTGTTTATTTCTGATATTTCCATTTTTTTGATGTAGGCATTAAGAGCTATGAACTTACCGCTCAGGACAGCTTTCAACCATAAGATAATTTTAAATAGTCTTATAATCTGTGGAAAATCTGTAAGAGGATACTACTAATTTTTTTTATTTTTAATACCAAATACAGAGACCATAAAGTAGAATATTAATATATTTGATATAAAACTCTATGAGACTACTATCTCTAAATACAATTAAAAATTAAAGGTATAATCAAGTGTCAAGTAAGGGATGACAAGGAATGATTAAGGGATCACCACAAAGTATAATACAAGACACACAAAGTACACAGGGGGATCCTGATAGGATTCTGGGGTAAAAAGGCTTTCATGGAAAATGGATAAAATCTAAATACATTCTTTTTTATTTATTTATTTGTTGCATGATGTGTGTGTGTGTGTGTGTGTGTGTGTGTGTGTGTGTGTGTGTACAACAGGGCACTGTGTGTACTTGTAAAGTCCCAAGTGTGACTTCAGGAACCAACCTGGATTTCTTTACCTCCTTTTAAGTTCTGCTCTGAGGCTTCTCAGGGTTTACCTTCTAGGTCATGAAGTACAGGCCATTGATATTTATGCTTATTGTTTTTACTTAGAATCTAGAATCCAAATTCAGATCCTTCTGCTTAAAAGGTATAAAGGTCCTGTATAAAACTCTTTGAATATATATTAAAGCAAATGCTGGAGCAGGAAAATAATCAAATGATACTAACAGGTAAGTCATAAAAACAGATTATATTAAAAGTTTAAAATCATTTGAAGCACACAAAGTCCACTGTAAATTATTTACCTCTACATATTTTCAAATAGCTTTTAAATGATACTCAGAACAAATATTGACTAATCCATAATTGAAGCACTAGGCAAATGTAAAAATAACATTGCCAAGATTTAATGTAACTAATGTTTCATTTGAGCAGGGTGAATTAATAAACCATGGAGACAAGTCATGAGGAATACAAGGATGTATGCAAATCTCTGCACTTTCTTCTCAGTTTTACTTTAAATCCAAAATTCCTCTGAAATAATATTTATTTTTAACATGACATTGCAAAGGAAAAACTAAATATGAAAATCATTCATAATATTTTACATATAATAAACCTAACATTAATGGTTTTCCTTATTTTTATGTTAAAAATGTTTTCCTTTTCCTCCATTTTTAACTTCATTTATTATCTATTTATTAGAGAGAGAGAGAAAGAGAGAATACATCCTATGGCACACAAATGGCAGTCAGAAAACAACCTCTGGAAATCAGTTGTCTCCTTTAACCATGCGCACTTCTGCGCATCAAACTCTGGCTCCCAGATTTATCTTGCTGGCCCTTCTTTTTTCTTTAAGTGTTCTTGCTGGCCCTTCTTTTTTCTTTAAATGTATTAGAATGTAACAACAACGACAAAAAGACAAAAGAACACAAAAATGCTAAGGCAAAGCAGATTGTAAAATGGAGAATTTAAAAAGCAAAATTTAAGCCAGATGAATTGAGAAAGGCAAAATGAGGTTATGAAGTGGAAGGATTGAGAGATTTAGAACTGATCAATGACAAGGAGATCCCCATGCTCAGTAACTGATCCATTTGGTGAGGAAACATAGCTACTACCCAACTACAAAAGAATCTCTGTTCAGGTTTGAATTCTAGTCTACAGGACTCTGAGGACCTTTCTCTTGCTGCCTTGGGAGTCTGGGAGGATTGAGGAGGAACATCAGCTTCAGAATGCAAAAAAAAAGGATTGCAACTCCACCCTGGGAATGTGGAATTGCTGCTCTCAGACATTTCCATAGCAATTCCACAGATGTGTCTAGTTCTGTGCATGAAGACTACGAGACACGGTGGACAGTTGAGATGCCTTCCATTGAATAATCATCATTTCACTCAGAGGTTTTAATATTTATTTTTGTTCACAGGCATTTTTCAAAATGAATACAATGAATTTATATTCTTTTCACCTGTCATTGCCCAATACCATCCTTTCTCCTTTTTTCCAGTGTAAAACTTCTTCCTAGACAATATTTCTCCTACTTTTCTTGTCTTTTTCTCATATGTGGCCCACTAAACTTTATTAGAGTTGCCTATATTGGTAGGTTCTGAGCATGTGCTAGTATATAGATGGTCAGTGTATATAGCATTGAGGAAAGTAGCTCCCTTCTCCCATCCATTACTAATTTTCAATAATGTCCTGAGAAGATATGGTGCCTCTTGAGATTTTTCCTTTTTCCATGGTGAAATATTGTTAGGTCAAATCCTGTGCAGGTCTCACGGAAGTAAGCACAGCAGTGAGCTCATGGCTACAGCAGCCCTGTCATGTCCAGAAGGTACTTGTCTACCAGCACCCATCTTCATCCTCAGGAACTTACATTCCTACTTCCACATTGCTCCCTGATCCTTGAGCTAGGAGATGATTTGTTTGTCCTATATAGGACCAAAAAGTCCATGATCACTGATTCTCTGCACTTTGGATTGTTATGATTTCGGTGTTAAACAGCTTCATTGCAAAGGTATTCCTGGGAACTACTCTGATCTATGGATGTAACAATAAGTGTTTGGATGGTAGTTTAATATCGCAAAGTAGCCTATTAAACCATAGACTTCTCTATTCCCAAGTTCTTGGCTGGCACACAGTATCAGGCACTCTCCTGCTTAAAAGTTGGGCTTAAATCCAACCAGAAAGCAGTTTGTCAACGTTCATGCCACTCATATACCAGTAGTTACTTCTGTCAATGTTGTTGCTGTTGTAGCGCATAGAACTCACAGCAGGTGAGACTGATAATTACTTTCCTTTCCCAGCAGCCTACATAGTATTTCTGGTACTGTTAAAGCTGGTGGTAGAAGGAATTTTATAGATCAGTGTCAGTCTGTTTGTTTCCATGTCCTGGGAGCAACATGTGTAGTCATAGGGTCTTACTGTCTGGTTTTGTAGATCAACCAAAAGCAATTAGGAGGTATCACATATCTGGTACTGAGAATTTTAATAGCCTAAGATTTCTGATCAATGCATCTCAGGGCAGTTTCCCTTTCTTCTCCCTCCTTGTGTACCCATGCAGAAGGTTTATCTAATTCATACTTTTAATTTGCTTTTAAGGTAAATTTATAGTACAGAAAGTTTCTGTTTGTGCCATTCATCATTAGTACTACCTATTCCTTCCCCACTCCTTCCTCTCATCTCCTTTCTTCTTTAAGCAAATCCTCCCTTTACCCTTTTTACAGCCTTCTTATAATGTATATTCTTTAACCTTCCCTCCTTTAAGTTCCTCTCTTGTCACCCACCACTACCTCTGTTTAACATGATCCCTGCTTAACAGTACCTTTTTAGTTTTCTTAGGGTGTCTGTCAGTGTCTGTGTCTGATTAATCCTGGCTGGAAGAAGGGGATTCATTTGCTTCAGTGGCACAAACACCAATATATTGCCCATCTACCAAGTGGAACACACACACACACACACACACACACACACACACACACACACACACACACACGACATAGGAGGAACTATTCTGAGTGAGGCAGTGGGAGTAATATAATGTGTTGTAAAAAAATGACCAAAATTTATTGTATATATCTATGAAACTGTTAGAGAATATAAAATTTAAAACTTGATTCCAATTTGCATCATTACTATTCTGACCAAGAAGGTACATATGCTTGGTATATATTCCCTCAACCCAATAAAAATTTCATCAGAGTACACTGTGGTCTCTAGATAAAATTTTCCTTTCGACATAAATTATTCTTTATTTATTTTTCATCTTGTTCCTCTTTCCTACTTCTACTGAATTGTTCACACAACATCTTTTTTTCATTTTGCTGTCTCTCTTCATTTAGCATTCCTTACATGCATATTCCTTCAGACAGTGTAAATGAGTGTCCTATATTCTTTAATAGACAGTATCTTTTTCTCATCCACATGAGTAAATGTTGCAGTCTTTTTTCTATCTATCTTGTATATAATACCCTATAAGTATTCAATTCTATTGAATATAATAATCAGATATTGATATTTTGGTAGGGAAATTATTTTTACATCAATGTTTGTGGGTTCTTTTTTATTTTTATAAGTGTGGCAATATACAAGGCTATATTTAGATATATTTCTTCTCTTATAATCACTATCCAAAATTTATTTGGTAAATTTCCATATGTATCATCAATTATTGATTTACGTGATGGGATATCTTTTGACAACTCCTCCTTTTCTTTGGAAATCTCATTGTTTGAATATGTTGGACATCCCACATCTGTTCTCCAAGGTTTAGTTCCATAATGCTTTCCATCTCTTCATAAGCTTGTTTTAAGACACTTATTTCATGTTTTAGCTTAGATTTCTGCTACAACCTCCATCATCCTCTATTGTCTTCATATTTTCAATTGCCCATGTCATGTCTACAAATGTAAAAGGAATTTTTAATTCCAATAATTTTTCACACTTTTCAAATGGATGTAGCCTGACTATCTTCCTATAGTGGCTAGCTGGTCTACCTTTTCTCTGTTCTTTCTTGATTTTCTGAGTTTGTCTAATCAGTGGATTGCAGACCCTGTTTTGCAGTGTCTCATATGGTGGCAGCTGTTTATTATCAAAAGTCAAGAGTCTCTGCATACATGACCTGCAGGCATACAGTTAGCATCAAAAAAAAAAAAAAAAAAAAACCCAGCTAGTCTCTTCCTCCCCCCACCCCCAGCTGCCAGTTTGGTATCTGCTGACAGAGGTTGACACCCCACTGACTTCAGAAGGAAAAGAATTTCACCTGTTCAGCTTTGAAACAGCTCTGCCTATTCAATTGTGGTCCTTGGGCTTAAAAAAGTTCAAAAGGGAAATGCTAAATGATGGGTGCTGCTTGAATACTTTCTTTATTAATGAGATCAGATAAATAAAGGGCTTAAGAACAACATTCTCCCTTAAATGTATTTATTCTTGGTACAGCGCATTAGTTTTACTTGAGCAAATCTGTCTAGAATGATGATTAGTATAACAATATTTGAAATGTAGTATATTCTAACAGCCCCAAGATTATAGAATTTCCATATACACAATTTATAATCATGTATTAGAAATTCTGTAAGAATCTGAAATTAATGAGTTACAATATACTTTTGTAGTAAACTGACTCTTGAGAGGCAAACTTGTACCACCTTACTATATTCACGAAACACATTAATAATTTGAGATCCCAGTTCAAAAGCACCAATTATTGTCCTCCAATGCAAAGGGTACAATTTTAATACATTTAAGGGGTTTTAAAGAGTTTAAGATGAACTACAAGGTATACCAATGAAAAGAAAAAGTTCTGAACTCAATCAAGTTATTCAGAATTCTTTCACCAAGTCCCCTTTGGTTCAGTTTTATAATTATACATCACAAAGTTCTCCAGTGTTCTGCTTTTCTTTATATAATTATAATTATATATATAATATATATAATTATAAATTTTAAATTTTACATAATAAAACTGTGATGTTTTGGCATGGTCCAATTAAATAATCTAATATTTTTCATCCAATGAGAGGCATCATGGTAGAAATTAAGATAAATACATTTAAACATAAGTAATATGCATTTAATGATATCGTGTCTACTAGAAATTGATTGGAGACATTTACAGCATACATGAACAGATGAAATATGCCACATAATGACAAGAATAGGATAAGAACATCGGAAACCTGACAGGAAATACATTTTTAGCCTTTATTATCCACATCTTTCCTGCTTATGCCTCAGCTACTATTGTGCAATTTGTTGAATTGTTGTTGCAAAGGAAGACACTATGAGATATTCTATGATTTGATCATAAATATAAACTAAATAAAACATATAAAAATACTTTAAATTTGCTAAACCACCTTTGCCATCTATCACAAATAGTTAGATTTCTCAGGTTCTCTGGCCCATCTTTTTGTGATATCATAAGATTGTAAGATACAACATTACATAGTTTTTGTTGATACTAGAACCATGATTCTGGTTCTGTTATTGTTGGCTTATTGGTTGATTTGTCCTGCAGTGTTGGGGATCTAGCAAAAAGATTCAAGCTAAGCAAGAGCTGGATTCCTTAATTGCATCCTTAGCCTCCCATCTGTGAATTTACAATAAACTCTCAATAAAATACTGGACCAATGTCTTTAAGACACAATCTAAAAAATCGAGTACACCACAGAATCCTCATTGTGCCTCTGGTATTACTATGAATTTTGAAAACTGATTCTCTGGTTACATGTGGTTATGCAGATATAGGTAACATAGCTTCAGTGTATAAGAAACAAGAAGTGGAAAGAAGGTAAGGCAAGAAGCTCACAGTTTGATAACACACTTTCTGTCATGTTTCTAAGGAATCACTAAAAGCCCCCTTGCTCTTCAGTTAGACACAGGTGCTTCCAGTAAAGCTATTTACTTACAAAAGGCCACCTCTGTCTTTCTCTCCTTCATTTCCGACAATCATAATCTAAACATATTTACCTGATCTACAATTTTCTCTTCTTTCTTTCAGATGTCTTGCCCTGCATTTGTTCAAGGTGGATCCTTTGCTAGTACTTTTCAAAAATATTGGAGCAAGAAAGAATTGTGAGATGCACAAAAGTCGAGATTCCTCTTTTGATTTATGATGGATTTAAATCACAGAGGGAAATCGTTAAACCAAGTTGACAAAACCACGTTAGCCCATTAGCATGCTCTTCTAGGTCTTCTTAATTTGAGAGAAATCTTTCTATACACATGAGGCTTATTGTATAGGCAAAAAAAGTCAACAAGCAACTTATGATAAAAAGTTCATTTTCATTATGATCTCATGCATTTTCAAAGAGTTTTGAGGTCTCATTCCCACTCTTAATTCACCTTTCCTAAGGAAAGGTGAGGAAAAATAGGTAGAGATGAAAATTTCTCTGATCTTTTATTATTTACAATTCTTTGGAAAGACTATACCTAGAGGGAGCTGTTACTTAATTAGGGTATGACAACTGTGTTGTTACTATAGTCCGAGAAACATATTTGAAGATTTGTCTCAAAGTCTATACAAGAGTTTTAGATATATAGGCAGTTAACTTCCAGGACAAGGAAGTTGAAAGATGACTTTCTTTAGCTGTATAACTTCACTTAATGGAAAATGCACAATCTCAAAAATAGGGGTTTGTGGGCCTGGAGAGGTAGCTAAGGAGTTAAGCCTCTGCCTTGCGGGTGGAAGGTCCTGAATTCGGATCCTAAACCCCATGTATAGACCCCGGGCCAAAGCAGGGGCGGCCTGTGTTTCTGGTCCTGGTAGGGCGGAGCCTGTGAATCCCGGGGCAGAGTAAACAAGGAGGAGGTGGAGGTGGTCCATGGTGGTTCTACACACACACACACACACACACACGCACACACACACACACACACACACACGCACGCACACATGCACAATTGAATAAATAATCAAAAAATAAAAAATAAAAGATTTTAAAAAATAGGGGTTTGTTTCATGCCGTTGTTTAGCAAGGGGAGCCAGTGTAAGAATGAAGGCTTCAAGAATGGAAACAATGCCAGGCCAATTCTTTAGCAAAGCTATTTGCTTCTTGACAGTGAAAATCGCCTAAATAAATAAATTATGCAGGTTGGAGTAGCTTGTGGCTCAGGCTTCCTTGACAGTGTCATATGGGAAACATCCAGACTTGACTTCACTCTCTAAAAGTGAGTAAAACCAGCAATGGCCTATGGGAATCTGTGACCCTTTCCTTCAGTAGCTATATGAAGAAAACTGTTAGGCCAAGTTGGAAATGAGCAATTTTTCTCAATGGCATCACCATTGGGAAACTACTTCTGGTTTGGGAAACACAGATATACTCTTGTAAAGCTTTGTAAAGAGGTAAAATACATGAAACAATGCACTCTCACTTGCCATGCACAAATTCTACAGAGATAAGCCTTTACATTACCCGCTAGGGAAAACAGAGCTCTCTTTTAGAAGAGTTGGAAGTCTCAGTCTAGGAGCATCAAGAGCAAAGTAAACAAAACAATAGACTAATATCAATGTAATATGATTAGCCAAAGTCAAGAAAAGCAATACTTTAGCTGACAGAAAAAAAAAGCAATTTTGAAAGTACTGAAACAATAGAGGACAAAATATTTAGTGTAGTAAGAATCTAGGCAGTGATGTTCTGAAAGTCAAATGCCCATAGAAGCCCAAAAAAGTCCTAAGTGAGGAAAAGTTCTTAATTTTTCCATTTGCAACAAAAGCATTGTAACTTATAATGTAATAAAGCACAGAAAATAAACAAATAAGCCTTCATTTGTCTAATAGAGTTTTTGTCTAAAAGTGATTTTTCCATGTTTATTCTTGAATTTGTCTAAAGCATACTTTATGTATTGGATTAAGTTTTTAACCTGGTACAAATATTCACACACTTTTGAATATCCATGAAGCATATTAGGTAACTTTAACTACCACCTTATAGATAAAGACAGGGATGCTACAATATTGAACAACTTGCCTGCGCTAAACCTGCTATTAGATGGCACAGCTGGCATACAATCCAGGTGGGGTTATATGAGGAACTGAAGTAGTTTTATTTTGATTAAAATAAAATAAAAAATATAAGTTTAAACACTCCAACTAATATCAACTGGAAGAACCAATTATCTAGACATACAGAACCAGGACCAGTGGCAGAAAAACTCAACTTAAGATATTGTTGTGACAATTTGACCTACCAAAAAGAAATATGAAGATTTTAGGGATTACAGAAAAATTTTTCAGCCAGAGATTATCATGAATTTTTCAGATTATTTTAGCAAAGGAGACTTTTGTGTTGACATTTAATGTTGATAAACTAGGGGAAAAGGAAGTTCCTTTAATTTAAAATGTGCTTCATGGATATAGTTCTTCAATTTCTGGAAAACCAAACCTACAGTTAGTTATGTAAAATATTTCTTCAACAGGCTGATTATATTCAAGTGTATGGACAGTTTAATATCACAATGATTATTTGTACCAAGAAAAAAAATCTTTAAAAAAGGTAATAATTTCTCTAGTCACTCAAAAATAACAAATATTGGGGCTGGAATGATGGTTTATTAGTTAAAGCCTTTGCGTCAAAAGCAAAAGAACAATGCAAAAAATGCCAGGCAGATATAGCAGCAGCCTGCAATTCCAGCCCTGGAAGATGGAGCCTGGGAAACCACAGAGCAAGGCAATAAGGAAGTAGGGCAATCCAAAATGATATCTGGTGCCTCCACAGATACAACACACTCAGGTGACTTCTTGCACACACACAGACACACATCCAACAAACAAAAATAACAAATATTGAAGAGGATGTGGAAAAGAGGGGGCTCATACATGATTGATAAGAATTTAAATTAGTAGAACTATTGTGAAAAAGAATGTGGAAGTATGTCAAAATATTAACCATAAGACTAGCTAGCATGTGTTCTGGCAATCTAATTATAGGATGTCTGTGTGTGTGTGTGTATGTGTGTGTGTGTGTGCACATGTGCGTGTATATCAGGCAGTGAAGCTAGTGTTTTTATTCATCATAGCCACAACTGGTATCTGTGAATACCAGATAAGTGGAGAAAGGAAAAAGAAAAAGTGAAACATGTAGAAAAGGGAATAATTATTCATCCTTTAAAAGTAGAGTACATAATGGGCCTAGAGAGATGGTTCAGGGGTTAAAACTCTTTGCAAGCAGAAGGTCCTAAGTTCAGATCTCTGGTCCCAGGTAAAAACACCAGGCAAAAACACCAGGCAGAAACTGCAGCAGCCCACACTTCCTGTTAGACTGAGCCTGGGAAATCCCAAAGCAAAGCAAGAAGGAGGTAGAGGCAATCAAGAAGGAGGTAGAAGCAATCCAGAATGATTACCAAAGTCACTTTGGTCCTCCACAGGGACACACAGTACCCACTCACATGCACACACACGAGCGCGCGCACGCACACACACGTAAAAAGAAACAAAAATTAATTAATTAATTAATTAATTAATTAATTAAGATATTAAAGTAAATGAAATCCATTAATTTGTAGCTTTAAGAAAGATATTAGGGGCTGGAGAGGTGGCTCAGGGATTAAGCCTCTGCCTTGCAGGCAGAAGGTCCTGAGTTCGGATCCTAGATCCCACGTATAGACGCCAGGCGGAAGCGGGAGCGGCCTGCGTTTCTGGTCCTGGTAGGGCGGAGTCTGTGAATCCCGGGGCAGAGTAAACAAGGAGGAGGTGGCCGCGGTCCATGGTGGTTCCAGAATTTGCCCGTGGTTCTACACACACACACATGCATATATACACACATACATACACACACACACGCACAGTTGAATAAATAATAAATAATAAATAATTAAAAAAGAAACATATTAGTAGAAGACATTTTATTAAGTGAAATATGCCAATATGATTTTACTTACAAGTGACATCTTAAGTTTAACTTAAATATAGAAAAGAAAATAATTGCTAACTGTGGAGGAGATGTTAGTCATTGGTTACAGAATTTCACTTAGATAAGAGGAAAATATTCAAGAGCTCTACTGAAAAATATAGTAACTCTAGTTATTAAGATTGTATTGAATTTTTCAGTAATGTTAACAGAGGAGATTCCAAACATTTTCACCATGCAAAAAGGAAAGGATGCAAGTAAATAACCTATTTAATTAAAACAATGTAGTGACTCTACAATGTACACATATCTCAAAGTTGCATTATGCATAATAGATTATACAATTAGTATATATTTCAAATAAGTTAGATACAGGTGTCAAACTAACAATGGAGGGAGTTGGTTCAGTAGTTTGGCATACAGTGGCATACTTGGACAGACTTGCAGTCAGGCAAGTAAGGTTTCTGATATAGTTTCTACTAATATGTTTCTTTTTTAATTTTTTATTATTTATTATTTATTCAACTGTGTGTGTGTGCGTGTGTGTGTGTATGTATGTGTGTATATATGCATGTGTGTGTGTGTAGAACCATGGGCAGATATAGTGTGGCCAGTTCCCTCATCTTCTAGTATAAGTATGAACTCTCCTGCCAAGCTTGATTATGAATTATAACAGAAAATCATGAGCAATAATAAAATCCCTTAATTCATGTAAGGCATTTGATTCTGAGTTTATCAGCAACATGCAGATAAACTGCCACAAGGTAAACAGATTTTGAAAAAAGAAAACACTCTAATCATTAAAGAGTTTTCCTCTGAGAATTAAGGTCCTTTGAACCTTTTACCTAACAGCTGAAAGCAGCATAGAAATTAGCAAGGTTTGAGAAACAGAGTGCAGCATTGCCTAGAAGTCACATCCAGGATACTGCATAAGGAGGGAATTCTGAGTAAATTTTCAGAACCACAGTCAGAACCAGCCTGGAAAACTGGAGACAACTATGGAGACAAAAGGAAGCCAAGGGGAAGGATCGCTGTGCTCGTCTAGGCTGGATTTTACTCATAACCTCTCTCATTGGCACAACTGAATACAATGACATAAAGAGTTTCTGTAATTTAATATTATTCTGATTTAAACTTAGAGCTTCCACTAGAAATTGGATCATGACCCTTTATTGCCTTTTTATGGCAAGTGGCAAAAGAATATATAAACTAGCACTGATATTCACAAGGTGAAAGAATGTTCTTAATCCCCAAACCATGAAATATTTCATGAAGAACATGCTATTTAGTATTTTAGCCTTGACTCTTCACAATGGTTTTAACTTTTAAGATGAGAAAGTTTCATGCTGAACCTGGTGGAGAAAAGGAGACAAAAGTAGCAGGCAATGGGGCTGGGTTAGCAATAAGACTTGCCAAAAGAATGAATGTGGGCATGGTAGAATAGGTAGAGAGGGCAGCCAAGGACAACCTGGAGCTTTCGTGTATTTATATCTGGGAGGATGGTGCGTGCTGGCAACAGAATCAGGGTCACTAGCAAATGGTATTCGGATTTGAAATGAAAAACAACTGAGGCGGCTTTGAGAGAAAACAGCCTCACGTGTCCAATGCAAAAAGTCTAGTGCTCCTTGGTCAATCTGACAGCTATCAATCCCTGTGGAAAGGCAGAGCCTCAATCTTCCAGGATCTTGTGTTCTCAATGTATCTCATCTCCTTACCACTCCAGCTAGTATCTTCAGAATGTAACCTCCTGAAGACCCCCAAAAGCTTGTTAGAAATTCAGTATAGGAATTCTGAAGGCCAACTGAATCATATCGCCTACATTTGGACAAAGGTCCAAGTCAATAAGTGGGAAAAAATATCTTCTTAGAGGCTCTGCATCAGTAAACAGTGGAAATCTTGAATGTGAGACATCATTCAACCTGATGGCTGAGCTCGAGTGTTTACTTTAGACTGAAATCTGATTAAGCCAAGTTTATCATAAACATTCACTACAGGGCTGAATTAGAGACTTATAAGCTTAAAACTCTCGTAAGTTATAGCATCACTTATATTGTTCCTTTTAAATTTATGAGCTCTTAACGCTTTGGAGAAGAGACAACAAACAGATGTTGGATTACTTGAAGTAAAATCACTATGAGACTGAAATATTCCTATACTTATCTTCTATAAAAGTAAAAATGTCCTTTTACACGCATATGGAGAATATGACCATGAACTTCATATTTAGGAATAAAAGCTCTTCAGCTTTCATTTAGTCCTCAAACCATTATTTAGCACACTTGCCATTGTAAACTCATTGCAGCTGTCTGTCTGCTTTAGGTATGTATATCCTAAAGCTTTGTATAAGTCAAATTACTTGTGGCAATACTAATGATGCTTTCCCTCTCTCTCTCTCTCTCTCTCTCTCTCTCTCTCTCACACACACACACACACACACACACACACACACACACACACACGATGTATGCCACACTAAATCATCTGGAATTACTCAAAGTCAGTGTGGAAGTATTTATTTTTATTGTCACAGTAGATCATGTCTATTACAGAGTTTGCCAAACATTCAATTTTGATTTGTAAAAATTATTTCCTCCACATAAGGAGTGTAGTATTTCTTAAATCTGGATATTAAAAGTAGATATTTAAAAAATTAAACTAGCCAACATCTGCCCTATCATATTTTTGTTTCAAATACCCAGAAAGGACTCAGTTTATGGTTCATTGACAAAGCAGTTGCCTAGCATGCATGAGGCTGTGGGTTAAATTTTCTGTACTACAAAAATAAATACAAGTCCTCACCAATGCTCATATGTAACTGAATATCTTATGAGTTTATTAGGTGAGAGGGTACTAGAGGTTGTTTGCTATGTACAAAAGATACAATATTGAACAAGAAAATACACATCAGTATCCCCAAAGGAAATCACAAAGCATAAGTAATGCACACTACAACTATATGAGTCCCTTATAGTAACAGTAGATGATATGGGCTACTGACATCTTCTGAAAGTGTCACCCTATGTACATAATGACTCTTGTAATACAGTGAAAGACACAGTCACAAATGTCAATGGGGGAAGAGAGAGAGAGAACAAAGCAGCTGAAGTGAGTGAATTTTAAGCACTGAAAACAATACAGCCACTGTGGCACTCTAAGGATAGGAAAGACTCCAGGACAGTAGTAGGCATATGGTGAACAGAGGTCAAAGCAGAAGCAGAGGAGGTTGCTATTCCATCTCAATGATCACAAGCTTGACTTAAGGAAAAGATGTCATCTGTTGGACATGTACTGAGGGACTGGCAAGAACCAGTAGTTAATGAGAGAAGACTCCAGAAGGCTAAAGCGAGAGCATCCAAGATCACCGCCTGAAAACTTCATAGTATAAACAGTTCACTGGTGACTCTTTTATGAAAACCTTATTTCCTTATCACTCATTTCTCAGCACTGAGCCTGGTTTATTAATCTTTTAGATTCTCAATTCCCTTTTGATTCCTGAGTTTTCATGCTAAATGTTGACTCTATTTAGAATGTCACTCTCTTTTTCAACCTTTCCTTTTTTTTTCATTTGACAGTTTCCCACATGGATATAACAAATTTCGATCACTTTCACCCTATTCTCTTCTTTTCCCCCTTTCTAAATTATCTTCTGGTTTCACGTGTTTTTGTATGATTATCACCCACTGAGTGTATGAAGCTTTGCCTGCATTAGCATATGTTGGCCGCAATTCACTGGGGCATGGGCCACCATTGAAGAAACTGGCTTCCCTTCCCTTAACCGGTACTATAAATATATGAATTATATATATTATATATATACATATATATAAATCTGAGTTTGTTGTTCTTCTCGAACATTTATAATTTCAGTATAGTAAAAACTGTTAAAGCCTTCCTTCTTGCTTTTTCAAGCATAGAGTATATTATTGTTGTTTACATATGCAATTAAGAACTTCTCGCTTCCATGTAACTTTAGTCTTAAGCATATTGATCAATGCAGTCCCTGTACCCTCTTGACAACTAAGAGACCAATTTTTATATGCCACATATAAGTGAGATCATATGGTAATTAACTGTCTATCTGTGTCTGATTTCACTTTACACAATCATCTTCAAATCTATCTACACTTTCACAAATGACAATATTTTATTCTTTTATAAAGCTGCATTCTCTCAATTATCTATTTATACTAATTCCATAAAAACACAACTGAAAAGGGTCATAGAGCTTATTTCCACTTCTTGGCTATAGTGAATTCTGGTACAACAAACATTAAAAGTACAGATATTTCTTCAACACTTTGATTTCACTATTTCTCTCTCTCTCTCTTTCTCTCTCTCTCATGCACATGTGCACATGCATGCACTTGAATAGTGTTATTTTCATCTTTTTAAAGGAATTAGTGTAATGTTTTCCATAATGATCATTCTAATTTATATTCAGACAGAACTATTCAATGGTCTCCTATTCTCCATATTCTCACAATAGTTTACTTTTATATTTTCCTTTGACAAACACCTTTCTTGTTAGACAGAGTAATATTTCATTTTCATTTCCCTTATGACTAATAACATTGAAAATGTTTTAAAATATATTGAAAATAAACTTGTTAGGACTGGGGAAATGGTTCAGTAGTTAAAGGTTTTGCATCACAAGCAAAAAGACTTGAGTTCCCACTTTAAAAATGCTGGGGAAACATGGCTGCAGTCTGCAATTACAATCCTGGAAGACTGGAGAAGCCTCATAGCATTGCAATAAAGAGGTAGAACAATCCAGAATGATTCCTGATGTCATGTTTGGGTGCCCACAGGCACATACACTCAAGTACTTTCTTGCACACAAGCATTACACATATGCATATGCACACACACACTATATTATGTATCTATTCTTGTCATCAATTTATATATCTTCTTTTGAGAAATGTGATGTATGTTTCATGCTATAGTTTATTTTTAAAATCAGGTTGTTCCTTTACCCCACCCCCACCCCCGCTCTGCCGGTCGGGACGCGAGCGCGCAGTCCAGCCGGGCCTCATCCCGCGACCTAGGTAAGTCTCCGCCCGCGCCCGCCCACCAGGACCACAGGTCAGTCCAAAGGGACCGGGCTCCGACTCCCACCATCCAGCCCACCATCCAGCCGGAACCTGCGCAGGCCGAGAAACGAGGAGGACCTCCCCCTGTGCCCGGGCCCAGCCCCAGCTGCCCTCGGGTTAAATAGCTCCACGCGGACGCCCCCATCCTCCCATTCCCCACCCGGCTTCAATCGGTCGGGACGCGCGCAGTCCAGCCGGGCCATACCCGCGACAAAGGTAAGCTCTGTCCCTGACCCACCCCCAGAACCCCAGGCCAAATAATTCAGTTTAGTGAAATTGAAAGATCTTAAGAGTTAAAATGACAATGCCAAAGTCAAAGTGCAAATCCATGAGAAGCAACACTCAAGTAAACAAATTTCCCACTGAAGGAATTAATCCCATAATGTTAGACTCCAACCAGAACAAACCTGCGGAAAAAGGCCAAGAAAGCCTCACCCAGGATAACGACTTTCAAAATACGATCATCACCATGTTCAATACTATGAAAGAGGAAATCAGGGAGGAATTACATAATCGAATCAATCGCTTTGAAGAGGAACACAACAGACATTTGGAGGAGTTGAGAAAAACAGTGCAAGAAACAAAAACTGGCATAGAGCAGTTAAAACAGACTCAAGCAGAGTTTAAAACTGAGCTACAAGACAAGTTATATTCAACCCAGAACGCCACAGAGAGTCTTATCAACAGAACTAACGAAGCAGAAAACAGAATTTCAGACCTTGAAGATAAAGTGGGAGTAGTAACCAGCTCAATGGAAGAGGTTGTTAAAGCCAAAAAGATACTTGAAAGAAATATCGAAGAGATATGGGACACCCTGAAGAAGCCTAACATGCGTATTCATGGAATACCACAGCAAGAATCTCAAAATAACACCCCTCAGGAAATTTTTCAAACGATCATCAAGGAAAACTTTCCTCATCTAAAAAAAGACAGGCCCATCCATATACAAGAGGCATTCCACACCCCAAACAGATACGACCAAAACAGAAGCACGCCACGGCAAATAATAGTTAAAACACTCTACATTCAAGATAAAGAAATGGTGCTGAGAGCTTCAAGGGAGAAAAAACAAGTCACTTTTAAAGGTAAACCTATTAAAATAACAAATGACATCTCAGTTGAAACAGTAAAAGCAAGAAGAGCTTGGAGAGACATACTTCAAGTATTGAATGAGCAAAAATGTGAACCCAGGCTGATTTACCCTGCAAAACTATCAGTCATGATCGAGGGAGAAAGAAAAATTTTCCAGCACAAAGACAACTTGAAGGGATACATGGCCACCAAACCAGGCCTTCAAAAACTGCTAGAAATGATACTCAATCGTGAAGAAAAAAACAGGCATATCCAGGAGAACAGAAGGCAAATATAACACCATTAAAAGCGAAGCAATATACTTATAAAAGCTACTAAACATAATAAATGTCTGGAATTAACAATAGTTTCTCCATTATAACACTAAATGTTAATGGACTTAATTCACCGATCAAGAGACACAGACTACAAACTTGGATTAAAAATCACAATCCATCAATCTGTTGCCTGCAGGAAACCCATCTCACCACAAAAGATAGGCACGCTCTAAAAATAAAAGGCTGGTCAACAATTCTACAAGCAAATGGAAGCAGAAAACAGGCAGGGGTAGCCATTATGCTATCAGACTAATTGGATTTCAAACGAAAAAAAATTATAAGAGACACGGATGGATACTACATTTTAGTCACAGGTACAATTCACCAGGAAGATTTCACAATACTGAACATATATGCACCCAATACGGGCCCCTCCACATTCATTAAGAAAACCCTACAGCGTCTAAAGCAAGAAATCAACCCCCAAACGATAATTCTTGGGGACTTCAACACCGCCCTCTCTACATGGGATAGATCAACAGGTCAAAAGCTTAACAGAGACACTTTGGAACTTAATCAAACCCTGAAAGAAATGGACCTTACAGATCTCTATCGAACTTTTCACCCACGCACCAAAGAATACACGGAACTTTCTCCAAAATAGATCACATATTGGGCCACAAAATGAATCTACACATATACAAGATAGTTGAAATTCTAACCTGTGCCCTATCAGACCACCATGGCCTAAAGCTGGACATCCACAACACAAAAACAAGAGAAAATGCACTAACTCCTGGAAACTTAACACTATGATGCTGAATGAGAACTGGATTCAGGAAGAAATTAAAAAGGAAATTCAAGATTTCCTGAAAGTGAATGATAACGAAAATACAACTTACCAAAATCTCTGGGACACAATGAAAGCTGTTCTAAGAGGTAAGTTCATAGCTCTTAATGCCTACGTCAAAAAAATGGAAACATCAGAAATAAACAACTTAGCAATGCAGATTAAAGCTTTAGAGAAACTAGAGCAATCTGATCCCAAAAGTAGTAGAAGAGAAGAGATTAGCAAAATAAGGGGAGAAATATCTGAAATCGAGACTAAGAAAACGATAGAAAAAATCAACCAGTCAAAAAGCTGGTTCTTTGAAAAAATCAATAAGATTGATACACCCCTAGCTAAATTAACCAAAAGCAAGAGAGAGAAAACCCATATTAACAAAATCAGAAATGAACATGGAGTTGTCACTACTGATACCCAAGAAATCCAGAGAATTATAACATCATATTTCAAAAACTTATACTCTGTGAAGTTTGACAACACAAAAGAGATGGATGAATTTCTAAGTAAACACAACTTACCTAAATTGAATCAGGAAGTTGTGAATTATTTAAATAGTCCTATAACATATAAGGAAATTGAGGAAGTAATCTCGAATCTTCCCACCAAAAAATGTCCTGGACCAGATGGATTCAGCACAGAGTTCTACCAGACATTTCAGGACTTAATAACACCAATACTCCTTAAACTGTTCCATCAAATAGCAAAGGAAGGAACACTACCAAATTCCTTCTATGAAGCTAATATCGTTTTAATCCCAAAACCTAATAAAGATTCACTCAAAAAAGAAAACTATAGGCCGATCTCCCTGATGAACACAGACACAAAGATTCTCAACAAAGTCTTAGCAAATCGGATTCAAAAACATATTAAAAAGATCATTCACGGGGACCAAGTAGGCTTCATCCCCGGCACACAAGGTTGGTTCAACATACGCAAATCAATAAATGTAATTCATCATGTAAACCAGTCCAAAGTCCAAGACCACATGATACTCTCGATAGATGCAGAAAAAGCCTTTGACAAGATCCAACAGCCTTTTATGATCAAAACGCTAGAGACAGTAGGAATGGAAGGAACCTTTATCAATATAATAAAAGCTGTATACAACAAGCCCACAGCAAGGATTATGCTCAATGGGGAACAATTGGAAGCATTCCCACTTCGATCAGGAACTAGACAAGGCTGTCCACTCTCACCACTTCTATTCAATATTGTACTTGAAGTCTTAGCTGAAGCCATAAGACAAGAAAGGGACATAAGAGGGATTCAATCGGCAAGGAAGAAGTCAAGATATCCCTATTTGCAGATGACATGATCTTATACGTGAGGGATCCCAAAAACTCCACCAGGAAGCTCCTGGAACTAATTGAGAAGTTCAGCAGGGTGGCAGGATACAAAATAAATGTGCAAAAATCAGAGGCCTTCCTATATGCCCAGAATGAAAGAAGTGAAAAAGCCTTGAAAGAAACCATACCATTTACTATAACCCCTAAAAAAATGAAATACCTTGGTATAAACCTAACTAAGGAGGTAAAAGACCTTTACAATGAAAACTTTAAAACCCTAAAGAAAGAAATTGCAGAAGACACCAGAAGGTGGAAAGACCTCCCTTGTTCCTGGATTGGCAGAATCAACATCGTAAAAATGACCATCCTACCAAAGGCAATATACAGATTCAATGCTATACCAATCAAAATCCCAAGGCAATTCTTTTAAGAAGTTGACCAAACAATCTCAAAGTTCATATGGAGGCACAAAAGACCCAGGATAGCAAAAACAATCCTGAGTAACAAAAACACAGCTGGAGGTATTACCATACCAAACCTAAGTCTATACTACAAATCCATAGTTATAAAGACAGCCTGGTACTGGCTCCAAAATAGACACACAGATCAATGGATAAGGATTGAAGACCCAGATATAAGCCCACAAAGTTACAGCCATTTGGTCTTTGACAAAGGGGCCCAAAGAATCCAATGGAAAAAGAACAGCATCTTCAACAAATGGTGCTGGCAAAACTGGATCTCCACATGCAGAAGATTAAAGCTGGACCCGTACTTGTCACCATGTACAAGACTTAATTCCAAATGGATCAAGGACCTTGATATCAGGCCAGAGACTTTAAAAACCATAGTTGAAAGGATAGGGAACTCCCTCGAGCTGATTGGGCTAGGCCAACACTTCCTAAACAGACATCCAATGGCACAGTCACTGCTACCAACTCTCAACAGTTGGGATCTTGTGAAATTAAAGAGCTTCTGTTCAGATAAAGAGATTGTCTCACGATCTCAAAGGCAACCCACAGAATGGGAGAAAATCTTCACTAACCACACATCTGATTGAACTCTGCTGTCCAGAGTGCACAACGAACTTAGAAAACTAAAATCCAAGGAAACCAATGGCACAATTAAGAAATGGGCCCTGGAACTTAAAAGAAACTTTACCAGGGATGAAATTAAAATGTCTAACAATTATCTTAAAAAATGCTCCACTTCTTTTGCCATCAGGGAAATGCAAATCAAAACTTCCCTGAGATATCATCTCACCCCGGTCAGGATGGCAAAAATCCACAATACAAACAACAACAAATGCTGGAGAGGATGTGGAGAGAGGGGAACTCTCCTACATTGATGGTGGGAGTGCAAACTCATACAGCCACTCTGGCGAGCCGTCTGGAGATTCTTAAAGAAATTAAAGATTGAAATGCCATATGACCCTGCAATTCCACTTTTGGGAATAACCCCCATACAGCACAGGTTCACCTCGGTAGCACAAGCACGACCATGTTCATAGCAGCACTCTTTACAATAACAAAGTCATAGAATCAGCCCAAATGTCCAACAGTTGATGAGTGGATAAGGAAACAGTGGTACATCTATACAATGGAGTACTACTCAGCCATCAAAAATGATGAATTACTGGAATTTGCCGGGAAATGGATGTCATTAGAAACAATTGTATTAAGTGAAGTATCCCAGACCCAGAAAATTAAGTGCCGTATGTACTCCCTAATTGGTGGCTCCTAGTACCAAACCCATCCAGCCCACCTAGAGACAGTAATTGCAAGGATTATGAACAGGAGGGATGGGGTAGGAGGGCCACACCAGAAAAAGGAGAGAAGGGACCATGTTACAGCAGAGAAAATAGGCCTCCATCAAGGACCCAAATAAGTAATGAGACATCTGATTAAGCTCACAGACTTTTGTTCCTGATCATTTACTACTGAGAGGGTATGATCTCACCAGAAGAGGAAGGCATATAGTCTGGCACTTAAAAAGTAACCATTTTGCAAATGGGTGATAGACCCCTCCCTGACTGTGGTTTCCCACTTTTATTACATCTACCTTTGAATGTGCTTTTATCACAAGACTCTAGTTTAACAGCTTTTTGTCTCTGGTCAGGGGGTAACATACAATGCCCACCAGGATGGAGTGAAGGGCATTGCAGGAGCAGCAAAACTGCAAAAGAAAATCAACAAACTACAATCCAGAACTTCAGAGACTCTATATCAACCACCTAGAACTAGGCCAGCTTAATCTCTCTCCATCTTGAAGCTCAGGGAAATTTGCGGAAGAGGGGGCGGTAAGAGTGTAAGAGCAAAAGGATGGGAGGAGCAATGATATGTAAGATACTCCATACTAGTTAGGGCTGAAGCAATCATAATTGGACTTTGCATGCCCTGCGCATTGTCCAACACACTGTTGACCTCACAAAGTCTAGCATCTGCTAAAGGCACCAAGATCCTTGGAGGTAAAGGATTGGCAGCCACAGCACTGTTCCTATACCTAAGGGGAACATGGGAAAGGGTTCAGGGAAAGGCCACTGGGTCCTTGTACGTCATCGGAGAAGAGGGCCCAGAGGAAAATCAGGCATGCACAAGAAAGGACTCTCTGGGAATTGGGGCGGGAGGCACTGGGGAATGGGGAGGAGGGAGGTGGAGAGGGGAGCAGGGGGTACGGGGGGAGGAGGAGGGAAGGAGGGAACTGGTGTACCTATTAAGTTTGTATGAGCTGAAATAATAAAAAATGTATTAATAATAAAAAAAATCAGGTTGTTTTACTACTGAGTTTTGGTGTTCCTTGTCTTTTTTAGTATTCCTGTAGCTATTCCTTATTAATCTTTATTAATACATTAATATTAATGTATAAATTGTAAACATTTTCTCTCATTCTTCATGATGTCCCTGTATTATGATTATTGTTTCATTTGCTATGCAGAAAATGTTTGCTTTCGTGTCTAAGTACAATGTCATGGTTTGAAATGTGTCCTCCACAGTCTCATGAGAAGACTGTTTCTCCCCTCTGGAACCGTAAGCTGAATAAATTTCCCTTTCTCCCTTAGATTGCTTGATTTTGGGTGTTTTCTCACAGAAATAGTTAAGAGTAACTGTTACACATAAGTACCAAAATATGCTAATATACTTGCAGTTGGTGTTTATCCTGCATGACATCATCTAGCTGTTTGAATATGGGAGCCCCCTAATATACTTTCATATCTCCAAAATCTCTTGCAGTGATTGTCACACAGTGTGTCCTAAATAGCTTGCTAATGAGCAATGGAAAAAAATGATATATGAATATTATCAACTACCCAAGAGACTAAAACCCAGAAGAATCAGATCAATCTAACCACATACATCTGGATGTACTTCTTTTCACTTTCAAATTTTGTTTTTTCATATTTAAAATCATGTTTCTTAACAAAAGATACTCTCAAAAGCCATTTGAGCTTCTAAATCTTTCAAACATATGTGTTTGGAATCAAGTCGTTAATATGCATCTGTGTTTTAAGCAAAATCTCCCTGTCACACAGTGTCTTTTAACTACCTGAGAAACTCGATGTCTTCCAAACAGTGAACAAGTTGTTTCCTAAGCTAGCTTGGAGATTTATAGTCTTTTAGAGATGAAAAACCTTCCAGTAAAAGAACAAAATTGATTGCACTAGAGATTGAACTTTTGAAAAATTGTAACATAACTCTCATCTCCTTCGAGGATAAGTATGATTTGGGGATATTTCAGCTAAGTCAGCTTGTACATGAAAATTCCATTTTGGAGGTAAATGTTCTGCTTGGATTCTTCCTGCAAAGTCTTGAAAGCAGTTTGCTAAGTTCAAAAGTATTTAGCAAAATAAGTATTTCTGACAAAGTTTGTGCTTTTCTAATAGCATTTGGAACTAAAACAAGCCCTCTTACATATGGAATATTCATTACTGGAAATTTGGGGTATATTTGCAAGCCACAAAAATCCCCCCCCCCTGATTATAGAGCTTCTACAATTTGTTATAGTGTTGTTTTGGAAGAAGCTATATTTGGTGAAGCTGGAGCCAAGGTGTGGTGGCTCTACTCTGGAGCACACAAATCCTGAGTATCATGTTATGCTGCAGCAAGCCAAGCAGGAGAACATTATGTGATACATTTGGAATAAAAGATAGTAATTTTCTATATTTTTTTCAGCCATTGTCAATGTACAAGAAAAATTTGCCATTAAGACAAGAATCTCAGCTGAGAAGGTAGATGGCATAGTGGTTAAAGTGCTTGCCATGTAAGAAAACAACAGAAGTTTGGATCCTTAGATCCCAGGAAAAATATCTGATGGGTGTTGTGGTCTACCTCTAACTAGTCCCCAAAGTTAGAGGTTAGAAATCCTCAGAGCAAGTTGGCTAGCCAGACTAGTCTATCAGTGACCTCTGGATTAAAGAACCTCCACATCTCTAAAAGAATAAAAGAATAGTATTCAAGAATGATTCACACCATTCTGCCCCAGATCAAGACTAGGGTGGACTCTCTGCTCCTCAGCTAAAGTCTCTAGACAATACCCCAGGTCCCAGGTCATCTGCACACCCCACCAGCAGCCAGTCTGCCTTTCTGGCACTGGGAAAGGCCCCTAGACCACGCCCCAGGTTCCAGGTGTTCTGAGAGCCCCACTACTCACTCTGCCTTTCTGCCTCGGATCTGGACCAGGGCAGACTCCTCAGAATTCAAGAGAGTCCAGAGAAAACCCAAGCAAAGGGAAAGGAAGACAAACACCATTCATCTGAAGTCCTATAAAATCATCCATCACATGGGAGAGAATCTTCACATCCAGCTCAAAGATAAACGAACTTTTTTACCATCATGTTCCTCTCAATTACTAGTCACTGTAGTTTAATATATCCATATAGTCACCCAAAAACTCATACAACTTCAGGGATTATACGATTCACCCTCACATGTCACCAAGGAAGTAAACTTAAAAAGTGCACTACCATACTAACCTTCATTCCCTGTCTACTAAACCTGACTTAATTGATATATTAACCATCCAATAGATTCATCTAGGAAATAACACCAATACCAGACAAGCATACTCAACTCCAAGAAACACTGGCAATAGAAACACTAGCAATAAATGCTCAAGTGTTGTAATACTGTCTAATTCAGTTCACTTAAAAACACACAGAAACAAAATGAAGGTCATAAGAGATAAAGCAAAAATGCTCAGGTCACAGCACAAATGAGAAACAAAACCAAGACAACAAATCTATTACAAAAATAATCAACCCCATAATGATAGAGTCCAACTAGAACCAACTCACAGAAAATAGCCAAGAAAACCATATCTAAGATAATGGATTCACTATATTCAAATGGATTCACTATAATCAAAACAATAAAAGTGGAAAATACAGGAGGAGTTAAATAAACGTATCAACCACTTTGAACAGGAACACAATAGGCACTTGGAGGAGATGAGAAAAGCAGCTGAAGAAAAAAAAATAGGTATAGAGAAATTAAAACAATTTCAAGCAGAGTTTAACTCAACAAAGAGTCTTATCAGCAGAACTAATGAATCAGAAAATAGAATATCAGATCTTGAAGACAAAATGGAAAAACTAACCAATTCAATAGATGATGTTGTTAAAGCCAAAAAAATACTCGAGAGGAATATTCAAGAGTTATGGGACACCTTGAAGAAGCCTAACGTACATTTATGGAATACCAAAACAAGAATCCCAAAATACCACATCTGAGGAAAATTTTCAAATTATCATAAAGGAAAACTTTCTACATCTAAAGAAAGGCCCATCCAACCACAAGAGGTATTCCACACCCCAAATAGATATGACCAAAATAGAAACTCACCACAAAAAGAAGAGTTTGCCCCTAAATCTAGTCATTTAAAATAAGAGGTAAAATAAGAGGTACAAATAGATTAAGATCATTAGATTGCTTGTTCACTTGAATTTACATATGATGCCATCCTTAAAATTAACTTTGTGTGAAGCCTATTTTGCTTTCTTATTAGGCATGAATTCATTCTTCACACCAGCCACAGAAATGCTGATGGCAAAGATAAATTTGTACCAGAGAGACTGAAATCACATCCACTGTAAGATAATTTCTGCTATATGTCATCAATGAATTTACACAGAGACCATTTAGTTTTGTCTGACAGATATATGTAATTACATGAGAAATTCTCAGTTATAAGATTTAATGCCTTTTTTCCCCTCCTTCCATTTTCTATATATACATTGTAGGGTGTGTGTGTGTGTGTGTGCGCGTGCGCATGTGGAGGCCTGTGTGTGCATGTGGAGGCCTGAGGTTTGTATTGTGAATCATTCTTCTTTTTTCCCCCCAATCATACTAGCTCAATAGATACCCTGGTCCTCTCCATCTCTCCACACCTCCCCAGTCTTCCCTTGCCCTCTCCCCCCTTTTTCCCTTCCTTTCACTTTCCTCCCTCCATTTCTCCCACTGCCTCCCCTTTCCCCCTCCTATCTCCTGGAGCATCCTTTTGTGCGAATGCCAAAACTCTGAGTCCTCTACCCTAGTAAGGTGTGAGGATTCAGTGGCATAGCCAGGAGCCCTTTTTTGGGCTCCCCGTTAGTGTGGGAACACCATTACGACTGTTAATCCCTTGCCTCTAAGGATCCTGCTGCCTGTGATCCATGCTTATTTTACCTCTTATTTTAAATGACTAGATTTAGGGGCAAACTCTTCTTTTTGTTTATTAGCACAAAATTCAGCAGAATTTTTTAAAGAAGTTATTTGATGAATGGCTTAAATTGTGAAACTGTGTAGTTAAAAGTAGCATATGAGGACTGGAGAGATGACCTAGGAGTTAAACCTTTGCCTCAAAAGCAGAAGAACCTGAGTTCAGAATCTAGAATGTAGTCCCAGTTGGAAATGGCAGGAGTCTATACTTCCAGTCCTAGAAGGAGAAGCTTGGAGTACTCCAGATCAAAGCCAAGGGGATGCGGAGCAATCCAAATAATACCCTAAATCACCCTTGGGGTTCCATGGGTATATGCAGTTCCCTCTAATACTCAACAGACACAAACACACACACACACATAGAGGCAATAAATAGTAACAAATGACTGAAAGTTTTCTTCAGTGTTTAAGAAGTAATGTCTTTTTAAAAAGTAAAACAGGGGCTGAGAGGTGGCTCAGGGGTTAAGCGTCTGCCTTGCAGGCGGAAGGTCATGAGTTCGGATCCTAGACCCCATGTATAGACATCATGCGGAAGCGTTTCTGGTCCTGGTAGGGCGGAGCCTGTGAATCCTTGGACAGAGTAAACAAGGAGGAGGTGGAGGTGGTCCATGGGGTTCCCGAATTCGTCCGTGGTTCTACACACACACACACACACACACAATTGAATAAATAAAAATTTTTTTTAAAAAAGTAAAACAGTATGTTCCATTTATTTCTAGTAAATTGAGTTCTTCAATATGTCTTTAAATTTAAAGAAAATTGCCATTTGATTGTGAACCATTAGATCTCCAAACTCAAGCACTATGACTACATATTTCCACACTTAGGTTAAGGTATAGAAGATTAGAGAAGATAAAAAGTGATTCAAAAATCACAATTTACTGTTTAATATAGAACACAGAAAAACTGCAATTCAGCACAATTTTTTTTTCACTAAAATCCCAAAAGTCAAAAAAAAAAAAAAAAAAAAACCTGCTAAACTTTCAGAAAAAAAAATTTATTTTATTTTATTTTTTGGAAATTTTTAAAAATTTCAATATTTTTTAATATTTTTTATTATTATTTATTCACTTGTGCGTGTGTGCATATGTATGTGCGCGCGCACGTGTGTGTGTGTGTGTGTGTCTGTGTGTCTGTGTCTGTGTGTGTAGAACCACGGACGAATTCGGGAACCACCATGGACCGCCTCCACCTCCTTCTTGTTTACTCTGCCCTGGGATTCACAGGCTCCGCCCTACCAGGACCAGAAACGCTTCCGCCTGGCGTCTATACGTGAGGTCTAGGATCCGAACTCATGACCTTCCGCCTGCAAGGCAGAGGCTTAACCCCTGAGTCTGGCGTCTATACCTGGGATCTGGGATCGGAACTCAGGACCTTCTGCCTGCAAGGCAGAGGCTTAACCCCTGAGCCACCTCTCCAGCCCCAAAATTTCAATATTTTAGCTACATATATTTCTTTTTTGCCCACTCATACAAACTTAATATGTACTCTGGTCCACTCCTTCTTTCCTCCCCTCCCTGGACTCCCTTGCTTTCTCCTCCTTTCCCCTTCTTTTCACTTCCCTCCCTCCCTTTCTCCCAGTACCTTCTTCTTCCCCCCAATCCCTGGAGCATCCTTTATATTCTCTGTGTAATAATGGAAAGGCATGAAGCATCGATGTTTTTGATACATCTGTAGACATTTTCTGATCTTTTTCTTTCCATTATAAGAAAACTTTACTTATAAAGAAATGTAGATTTCACAAAGGTACCTAACCTAAAAAGCACTGTTGTATATTTCTAAAGAAACTTAATATGCTGACACTCCAGAACTGTAAAGTGGTTCTATTTTTCAGTTTTCAAAAGAGCATTGTGCACATCTTTTCAGATAAATGCCTGTATTTTCTTTTTTCTTTCCACAGTGACTTTGTCAAGGCAATGTAAGCCAATTCCTGGCTATATTTATGTGTATTGCATGAAGGCATACCCTAGAATAGAACAAGGCTCCTTTAAAAATCCAATTTGTTAAAACTGTGATGGCACAGATAATGAGCTTGAAGAGAGAAATGTAAACATTCCACAATTGTTTAGATTATTTGCTTGGGAAACAGAAAAATATCAATTACATGTTTAAAGGAAAGCAAAGTTTCCCAGGAGACAAAAGGAAAGACTGCCTGTCTAATTTCTGGAATGGAAAAGCTTGCTATACCTCTAATGATGCTTTATAGTTGACATGAGCCAATAAACCAATGCTCTAAAACCTGCTTGATCACCACATTACATACAGACTTATTAAAATATATGTCCCTGAAATGTTCCTATCAACTGGGTGACCCAAGGAGGGGCAACTTGGTATGCCACAGTGGCTGACTTGAACCTACACAAGAGTAGACAAGCCAGAGGGAACCTGGAATCCATAAAAGCAGCCAGGTAGGAGATGGAAGGAGCAAAAAGAATGGATTGATGAGGGGAAGGAAGGGGAATAACAGGAAGAAGGAATGGAGGGAAGAAGGAATTAGTACCCTATATGGTTGTAAAACTCAAAAATAAATAAATTCAAAATTTAATTAATTAATTTACTACCAGGCTGGAGGGATAGTTCATGGATTAAGCCTCTGTCTCACAAGGAGAAAGCCCTGAGTTCAAATCCTGGATCCCATGTAAAAATGCTGGGTATAAATGATAGCAACTTGTACTTCTGACCCTGGAAGGTAAGGTAATTCCGAAAGTCTTCCTTGTGCCTCCATAGGCACACACAGTGGCCTCTGACATATATAAACACACACAGAGATACACATGCAAAATATATAAAATATATATATATATATATATATATATATAGTTACCATCAAAGAAAAAAAATGACACTAGACCTACTAAAGACCTACTGAGTCAAAATTGTCTAACAGTTGTATATAAAAACATAATTTGATAAGCTCCCCAGATCATTCTAAAGTACTAGATTATAGGTTTAGGAATGACAGATTTAGGAATCACTGAAAAAATCAGATGTGAATGATACCCTCCTGACTTTCACAGAAAGCCAAAGAGGACCTGACAGATCCCAAAGCAGGACGGTTTGTGTGTTAATATAATGATTAGTGTATTTTGTATTCAGAGACAAACACAGTATTGAACCAATAGAAACTATTCAGTTCTGAGAAAGAGGAAAACCCAGATACCTTTTCAACTCACTTAATTATTGGCTATGACTTCTTGGGGAAAATGTATAAATTCTTTTTTTCTTGTCTTGTAAGTCTGAAATGTGTGGACGGAAGAACTTATTGTGGGGATTAAACTGAATGTTCCAAAATATCTGTGACTATGTCTACCATGTCAGATAACTTTGCAGGTGAATTAGCATATGGAAAAGGAGGTATAGAATTCAAAGTCCAGGCCCTTCCTCCACTCCACCGCCCAGACACACGGGCGGTCCAGCCTGGCCTCACCATGACCTAGGTAAGCTCCGCCCCCAGAACCCCAGGCAGCCCAAGGGACCCAGCTCCTCTCCCAGCCAGCTGGAGCCAGGCAGTACATGGGAGGAGGACAACCCCTCTGCGCCAGGCCCCGCCCCAGCTCCCCCAGGTTTAATCGCCCTGCCAACGCCCCATCCTCTCTTCTCCCACTCCACCACCAGGGACGCCTGGTCCAGCCTGGACTCACCTCAACCTAGGTAAGCTCCGTCCCTGTTCACCCCCAGGACCCCAGGCCAAATAATTCAGTTAAGTGAGAAATGCACAGAAATTGAAAGAAGTTCTTAAGAGTTAAAATGACAATGCCAAAGTCAAAGTGCAAATCCATGAGAAACAATACTCAACTAAACAAATCTCCCACTGAAGGAATTAATCCCATAATGTTAGACTACAACCAGCACAAACCCACAGAAAATGCCCATGAAAGCCTGACCCAGGATAACGACTTTCAAAATATGATCATTACCATGTTCAATACTACGAAAGAGGAAATCTGGGAGGAATTAAATAATCGAATCAATCGCTTTGAAGAGGAACACAACAGACACTTGGAGGAGTTGAGAAAAACAGTGCAAGAAACACAAACTGGCATAGAGCAGTTAAAACAGACTCAAGCAGAGTTTAAAACTGAGCTAAAAGACAAGTTATCTTCAACCCAGAACTCCACAGAGAGTCTTATCAGCAGAACTAATGAAGCAGAAAACAGAATTTCAGACCTTGAAGATAAAGTGGGAGTATTAACCAGCTCAATGGAAGAGGTTGTTAAAGCCAAAAAGATACTTGAGAGAAATATCCAAGAGATATGGGACTCCCTGAAGAAGCCTAACATGTATATTCATGGAATACCAGAGCAAGAATCTTAAAATAACACCCCTGAGGAAATTTTTCAAATGATCATCAAGGAAAACTTTCCTCATCTAAAAAAAGAGAGGCCCATCCATATATAAGAGGCATTCCACACCCAAAACAGATATGACCAAAACAGAAGCTCACCATGGCAGATAATAGTTAAAACACTCCACATTCAAGATAAAGAACTGGTGCTGAGAGCTTCAAGGGAGAAAAAACAAGTCACTTTTAAAGGTAAACCTATTAAAATAACAAATGACTTCTCAGTCAAAACACTAAAAGCAAGAAGACCTTGGAGAGACATACTTCAAGTATTGAATGAAAAAAATGCCAACCCAGGCTGATTTACCCTGCAAAACTATCAGTCATGATCGAGGGAGAAAGAAAAATTTTCCAGCACAAAGACAACTTGAAGGGATACATGTCCACCAAACCAGGCCTTCAAAAAAATGCTAGAAATGATACTCAAGCGTGAAGAAAAAAACAGGCATATCCAGGAGAAGAGAAGGCAAGTATAACACCATTAAAAGCGAAGCAATATACTTATAAAAAACATTAAACATAATAAATGTCTGTAATTAAAATTAGTTTCACCATTATAACACTAAATGTTAATGGAATCAATTCTCCGATCAAGAGACACAGATTACAAATTTGGATTAAAAATCACAATCCATCAATCTGTTGCCTGCAGGAAACCCATCTCACAACAAAAGATAGGCATGCCCTAAAAATAAGAGGCTGGTCAACAATTCTACAAGCAAATGGAAGCAGAAAACAGGCAGGGGTAGCCATTATGCTATCAGACAAAGTGGACTTCAAACCAAAGAAAATTATAAGAGACACGGATGGATACTACATTTTAGTCACAGGTACAATTCACCAGGAAAACTTCACAATACTGAACATATATGCACCCAATACGGGCCCCTCCACATTCATTAAGAAAACCCTACAGCGTCTAAAGCAAGAAATCAACCCCCAAACGATAATTCTTAGGGACTTCAACACCGCCCTCTCAACATGGGATAGATCAACAGGTCAAAAGCTTAACAGAGACACTTTGGAACCTCATCAAACCCTTAAAGAAATGGACCTTACAGATCTCTGTCGAACTTTTCACCCACGCAGCACACGGAACTTTCTCCAAAATAGATCACATATTGGGCCACAAAACGAATCTACACATATACAAGAAAGTTGAAATTCTAACCTATGCCCTATCAGACCACCACGGCCTAAAGCTGGCCATCCACAACACATCAAAAAAGAGAAAATACACTAACTCCTGAAAACTTAACAATATGATGCTGAATGAGAACTGGATTCAGGAAGAAATTAAAAAGGAAATTCAAGATTTCCTGAAAGCGAATGATAATGAAAATACAACTTACCAAAATCTCTGGGACACAATGAAAGCTGTTCTAAGAAGTAAGTTCATAGCTCTTAATGCCTACATCAAAAAACGGAAACATCAGAAATAAACAACTTAACAATGCAGCTTAAAGTTTTAGAGAAACTAGAACAATCTGATCCCAAAAGTAGTAGAAGAGAGGAGATTAGCAAAATAAGGAGAGAAATATCTGAAATCGAGACTAAGAAAACGATAGAAAAAATCAACCAGTCAAAAAGCTGGTTCTGTGAAAAAATCAATAAGATTGATACATCCCTAGCTAAATTAACCAAAAGCAGGAGAGAGAAAACCCATATTAACAAAATTAGAAATGAACATGGAGTTATCACTACTGATACCCAAGAAATCCAGAGAATTATAACATCATATTTCAAAAACTTATACTCTGTGAAGTCTGACAACACAAAAGAGATGCATGAATTTCTAGGTAAACACAACTTACCTAAATTGAATCAGGAAGTTGTGAATTACTTAAGTAGTCCTATAACATATAAGGAAATTGAAGAAGTAATCTCAAATCTTCCCACCAAAAAATGTCCTGGACCAGATGGATTCAGCACAGAATTCTACCAGACATTTAAGGAGTTAATAACACCAATACTCCTTAAACTGTTCCATCAAATAACAAAGGAAGGAACACTACCAAATGCCTTCTATGAAGCTAATATCGTTTTAATCCCAAAACCTAATAAAGATTCACTTAAAAAAGAAAACTATAGGCCGATCTCTCTGATGAACACAGACGCAAAGATTCTCAACAAAGTCTTAGCAAATTGGATTCAAAAACATATTAAAAAGATCATTCATGGGGACCAAGTGGGCTTCATCCCTGGCATACAAGGTTGGTTCAGCATACGCAAATCAATAAATGTAATTCATCATATAAACCAGTCCAAAGTCCACGACCACATGATACTCTTGATAGATGCAGAAAAAGCTTTTGACAATATCCAACAGCCTTTTATGATCAAAATGTTAGAGACAGTAGGAATGGAAGGAACCTTTATCAATATAATAAAAGCTATATACAGCAAGCCCACAGCAAGGATTATGCTCAATGGGGAACAATTGGAAGCATTCCCACTTCGATGAGGAACTAGACAAGGCTGTCCACTCCCACCACTTCTATTCAATATTGTACTTGAAGTCTTAGCCGAAGCCATAACACAAGAAAGGGACATAAGAGGGATTCAAATCGGTAAGGAAGAAGTCAAGCCATCCTTATTTGCAGATCACATGATCTTATACCTGAGCGATCCCAAAAACTCCACCGGGAAGCTCCTGGAACTAATTGAGAAGTTCAGCAGGGTGGCAGGATACAAAATAAATGTGCAAAAATCAGAGGCCTTCCTATATGCCCAAAATGAAAGAAGTGAAAAAGCCTTGAGAGAAACAATCCCATTTACTATACCCCTAACAAAATGAAATACCTTGGTATAAACCTAACCAAGGAGTTAAAAGACCTTTACAATGAAAACTTTAAAACCCTAAAGAAAGAAATTGCAGAAGACACCAGAAGGTGGAAAGACCTCCCTTGTTCCTGGATTGGCAGAATCAACATCGTAAAAATGACCATCCTACCAAAGGCAATATACAAATTCAATGCGATACCAATTAAAATCCCAAAGCAATTCTTCAAAGAAGTTGACCAAACAATCTCAAAGTTCATATGGAGGCATAAAAGACCCAGAATAGCAAAGACAATCCTGAGTAACAAAAACACTGCTGGAGGTATTGCCATACCGAACCTTAGTCTATACTACAAATCCATAGTTATAAAAACAGCCTGGTACTGGCTCCAAAATAGACACACAGATCAATGGATAAGGATTGAAGACCCAGATATAAGCCCACAAAGTTACAGCCATTTGGTCTTTGACAAAGGGGCCCAAAGAATCCAATGGAAAAAGAACAGCATCTTCAACAAATGGTGCTGGCAAAACTGGATCTCCACATGCAGAAGATTAAAGCTGGACCCGTACTTGTCACCATGTACAAGACTTAATTCCAAATGAATCAAGGACCTTGATATCAGGCTAGAGACTATAAAAACCATAGTTGAAAGGATAGGGAACTCCCTCGAGCTGATTGGGCTAGGCCAACAGTTCCTAAACAGACATCCAATGGCACAGTCACTGCTACCAACTCTCAACAGTTGGGATCTTGTGAAATTAAAGAGCTTCTGTTCAGATAAAGAGATTGTAATGCGAGCTCAAAGGCAACCCACAGAATGGGAGAAAATCTTCACTAACCACATATCTGATAGAGCTCTACTGTCTAGAGTGCACAAAGAACTTAGAAAACTAAACTCCAAGGAAAACAATGGCCCAATTAAAAAATGTGCCCTGGAACTTAAAAGAAACTTTACCAGGGATGAAATTAAAATGTCTAACAAATATCTTAAAAAATGCTCCACTTCTTTTGCCATCATGCAAATCAAAACTTCCCTGAGATATCATCTCACCCCAGTCAGGATGGCAAAAATCCACAATACAAACAACACCAAATGCTGGAGAGGATGTGAAGAGAGGGGAAGTCTCCTACATTGCTGGTGGGATTGCAGGCTCATACAGCCACTCTGGTGAGCCGTCTGGAGATTCTTAAAGAAATTAAAGATTGAAATGCCATATGACTCTGCGATTCCACTTTTGGGAATAACCCCCCATACAGCAGAGTTTCACCTCGATAGCACAAGCACGACCATGTTCATAGCAGCACTGTTTACAATAGCAAAGACATGGAATCAACCCAAATGTCCAACAGTTGACGAGTGGATAAGGAAACAGTGGTACATCTATACAATGGAGTACTACTCAGCCATCAAAAATGATGAATTACTGGAATTTGCTGGGAAATGGATGTCATTGGAAACAATTATATTAAGTGAAGTATCCCAGACCCAGAAAATTAAGCACCGTATGTACTCCCTAATTGGTGGCTCCTAATACCAAACCCACCCAGCCCACCTTGAGACACTCCTAGCTAAATCTATGTATTACCTACAGTAATTGCAAGGATTATGAACAAGAGGGATGGGGTTGGAGGGCCACACCAGAAACAAGGAAAGAAGTGACCATGTTATAGCAGAGAAAGTAGGCCTCCATCAAGGACTGCAAGTAAGTAATGTGACACCTGGTTAAGTTCACAGACGTTTGTTCCTGATCATTTACAACTAAGGGGGTATGATCTTACCAGAAGGGGAGGGCATAAAGTCTGGCAGATAAAAAGTAACCATTTTGCAAATGGGTGATTGACCCCTCCCTCACTGTGGTTTCCTACTTTTATTACATCTACCCTTGAATGTGCTCTTATAATAAGACTCCAGTTTAACAGCTTTTTGTCTCTGGCCAGGGGGTGACATACAGTGCCCAGCAGGATGGAGTGAAGGGCATTGCAGGAGCAGCAAAACTGCAAAAGAAAATCAACAAACCATAATCCAGAACTTCAGAGACCCTATATCAACTACCTAGAACTAGGCCAGACTAATCTCCCCCCATCCTGAAGCTCAGGGAAATTTGTGGAAGAGTGGGCGGTAAGAATGTAAGAGCAAAAGGATGGGAGGAGCAATGATTTGCAAGATACTCCATACAAGTTAGGGCCGAAGCAATCATAATTGGACTTTGCATGCCCTGCGCAATGTCCAACACACTATTGACTTCACAAAGTCTAGCATCTGTTAAAGGCACCAAGATCCTTGGAGGCAAGGGATTGGCAGCCACAGTAGTGTTCCTATGCTTAAGGGGAACAGGGAAAGGGTTCAGGGAAATGCCACTGGGTCCTTTTATCTCATCGGAGAGGAGGGCCCAGAGGAGAGTCAGGCATGCACAAGAAAGGACTCTCTGGGAATTGGGGTGGGAGGCACTGGGGGATGGAGAGGGAGGGGTGAGAGGAGGGAGAGCAGGGGGTTCGAGGGGAGGAGGAGGGACGGAGGGAACTGGTGTACCTATTAAGTTTGTATGAGCTGAAATAATAGTTTAAAAAAAAAAGAATTCAAAGTCCAGGAACAGCTATAGGATATCTGGAAGGCAGGCATCCCCTTGGGAAAAGGTAAATGTACAAAATTTTTGCTTTCAGAATTCTTCAGTAGGCTGGAATTGGTTGGAGGACAAGATGCTCCTCTAATGGCATGAAGTGTTCCAATGCCAACAATAGTTTTGTATGTAGGTCAGTGGTCTTGCTTTGAGCAAAGTGGTTGTTACGAACTTGGGTGAAAATACACAGGGGGTGCCGATCAAATCTGCAAATGACAGGAGCTGGTAGTGAGAACTACAGCATAATTTATCTAACAAGGTTGCAAAAGGCATTGCATAACTATCCCTAAGGCAAAAATGGATGAGATGCAGTATAACTGGCATCAGAATAAGCCCAGTACAGTTAGCCAAGATACTGTTATTTTCAAAATAAAGGCTACAATGAACTTAATATAGTGTCTCTGAAAGTCTCCTGGGAGTTTTAATCCACAATAACAAAGTATTTTCACATCTATTTTGTGTTCCCTTTGAATATCATTGCTACATGTGCAATAACATGACATTTTATTGCAATGTTTACACTATCTGTATTTCTATCTTCGTGCAGTATAAAAATTCTGTGTTTTTCTATTGGGAGTAGTGATATGTGCCTGTAATCTTGACTACTTGGAACACTGAGGTAAGAGGATTATGACTATAACCTTAGCCTGAACAATATCAGATTTTTGGGAACTGAAAAAGAAAAAGAATGAAAGAAACAAGCAAAAACCAACAGCAAAATAATAAAACAAACATAAAATTTTGATCATCTTTACATACAAGCCATTAACCTCTAATCTGGTATGGAATAATTATGTGCTACATGTTTCTTACATCAAGGGAAATGTGTACCCTCAAATTCAAGATGTTAAGGAAATGGTCCCTAAAAAGGAAATGAAAGGGAGAGCATCTCTTCATTAGCTATTATCGGCAAGGCTGAGTTACACAGATTAATTATCCTATGTGATTCTGTAAGTGTAACGCAATGTAGCACTTTCTGAGGTGTCATCCTCAGCTGTAAGGCATTCTGTCAGAACATTGTATGCTGGAGAATAGGAACAGGTGTTGGTGGAAAGCTGGCTCAGTAGTGCAAGGACCAGAGTTCAGATTCCCATGGAGGCATAACAACTGTTTTTAATCCCAGCACACAGAAGGCAGAAATAGAGGATTCCCAGAACATTCAGACTTGTTAGACACCAGAATCACTGATGTGTAGGTGCAGTGAGTGACTCGATCTCAATAAATAAAATGCTGAGAATTCAAATAAGATATCTACTGTCAACTTAGGGCCTATACAAGCACATATATGTATATGTATGCACACACTTGCACACACACTACACATACATACATATGCAAACAAGTAACTAAGTAAGTATTAAGAAATAAAGGAAAGGGGATGTTCCTCAGTTCAAAACTGGTCAGTAACTTCTTAATATTTCAGTGCTTTAGAATTTATCTGTTGTACTATGTTAAAGACTCTGAGAAGTGCTGGTGTAAATAAAACTATTTAGCTTTGTTTTTCCAAAAGTTATATCCTCTATTTGGTGAAATAATTTACCCAGGAAATGTGTGTTAGAAATACTTGTCAACTTTCTGCCCCAGACCCAGATGGGACCAGGACCAGAATAGACTCCCTGCTTTGCAGATAAGACCCCTAGACCACACCCCAGGCCCCAAGATATCTGTGCATCCCACTATCCACTCTACCTTTCTGCCCCAGACCAGGATTTGGACTTGGACCTGCACCATAGCAGAATCCCTGTTCCTCAGAATTCAATGGAGTCCAGAGAAAACCTCAGCAAAGGGATAGGGGACAAGCACCATACATCTGAGGTCTTCTAAAATCATCCCATCATATGGGAAAGAATCTTCACATCCAGCTCAAAGATAACTAAACCCTTTTTACCATCATGTTCCTCTCAATTACTAGTCACTGTAGTTTAACATTTCCATATAGCCACCCAAAAAGCCATACAACTTCAGGGACTATACCATTCACCCTCACATGTCACCAAGGAAGTAAACCTAAAAAGTGCACTACCATACTAATCTTCAATCTCTGTCTATGAGACCCACCTTAATTGATGTACTAAGAGTTCAATAGCCTCACCTAAGAAATAACACCAACACCAGATAGGCATACCTAACTCTAAGGCAAACACTAGCAATAATGGCACAAGTGCAATAATGCTGTCTAATTCAGTTCAGCCAAAAATACACAGAAACAAAAAGAAGGTCTTAAGAGATAAAAACAAAAATGCCCAGGTCACAGCACAAATCCATGAGAAACAAAAACCAAGACAACAAATTTACAAAATAATCAACGCCATAATGATGTAATCCAATCAGAAAAAACTCACAGAAAATTAGCCAAAATACTAATTTTCAAAGCCTGATCTTTACTATTATCAAAACAATAAAAGAAAAAATCCAGGAGAAGTTAAATAAACACATCAACCAGTTTGAACAGGAACACAGCAGGCACTTAGAGGAGATGAGAAAAGCAGTTGAAGAAACAAAAATAGGGATAGAGCAGTTAAAACAATCTCAAGCATAATTTAAATTCAAACTGAAAGACAGGCTATCTTAAACCCAGAACTCAACAGAGTCTTATCAGCAGAACTAATGAAGCAGAAAACAGAACATCGGATCTTAAAGACTAAGTGGAAGAACTAACCAGTTCAATCAAAGAGGTTGTTAAAGCCAAAAAGATACTGGAGAGGAATATTTAAGAGTTAATATTCAAGGTGTCCCCTTGAAGAAGAGCATCCATGGAATACAAGAACAAGAATCCCAAAATACCACATCTGAGGAAATTTTTCAAATTATCATAAAGGAAATCTTTCTACATCTAAATAAAGAGAGGCCCATCCAAATAGAAGAGGCATTCTGTACTCCAAACAAATATGACCAAAATAGAAATTTGCCATGCAGAATAATAGTCAAAACACTACACAAACAAGAGATAAAGAGAATGTGCTAAGAGCTTCAAGAGAAAAAAATTAAAGGTAAACCTATTAAAATAACAAATGATTTTTCAATGGAAAAAATAAAAGCAAGAAGACCTTGGAGAGATGTACTTCAAGTAATGAATGAGCACAAATGTTAACCCAGGCCAATATTCCAAGCAAAACTATCAGTCACGATCAAGAGTGAAAGAAAAAATTTCCAGAATAAAAACAACTTGAAGGCTTACATGAACAGCAAACCACACCTTCAAAAAATGCCAGAAAAGATACTCAAGCTTGAAGAAAAGAACAAGCATATCCAGCATGACAGATGGGAAACATCATATCATCACAAACTACAGGCAAAATAATACACTTATGAAAACCACAAAACATAAAGAAATGTCAGGAATTAAAAATAATTTCTCCGTTACAACACTAAATGTCAATGGAATTAATTCACCAATCAAAAGACACAGGTTACAAACATGAATTAGAAATCACAGCCCATCCATCTGCTGCCTTCAGGAAACACATCTCACCACAAAAGATAGGCATATACTAAAAGTAAAAGGGTGGTTAAAAAATCTTCAAGCTAATGGAATCAGGAAAAAAGCAGGGGTAGTAATTATGCTGACAAAGTGGACTTCAAACCAAAAAACATCATAAGAGACACAGAAGGATACTACATTTTAGTCATAGGAACAATTCACCAGGAAGACTTTACAATACTGAACAAATATATACTTAATATGGGCTCTTCCACATTCATTACACTAATACTACAATGTTTAAAACAAGAAATCAATCCCAAAATGATAATATTAGGGATTTCAATACTCTACTCTCAACATGGGACAGATCAATAGTCCAAAAATTCAGCAGAGACACATTGGAACTAAATCAAACCATACAGATCACTATCGACCCTTCTGTCCAAGCACGAAGGAATACACATTCTTCTAAGAAGCCCATGGAACTTTCTCCAAAATAGACCACATATTGGGACACAAAACAATTCTCCATATACACAAAAGATGGAATTGTAGCCTGTACCCTGTCAGACCACCACAGTCTAAAGCTTAATATCCCCAACAAAACAAACAGCAGAAAATACACTAACGCTTGCAAACTAAACACTATGATGCTGAGTGAAAAATGGGTTCAGAAAGAAACCAAAAGGGAAATTCAAGATTTCCTAGAAGCAAACAATAATGAAAATACAACATATCAAAATCTCTGGGACACAATGAAAGCCATCCTAAGAGGTAAGTTTAGAGCTCTTAATGCCTATATCAAAAAAAGGAAACATCACAAGTAAATAACAATGCAGCTTAGAGCTTTAGAGAAACAAGAGCAATCCAATCCCAAAAGCAGTAGAAAAGAGGTTAGCAAAATCTCCAAAATGTCCAAAATTGAGATAAGGAAAACAATACTAAGAGTCAACCAGATGAAAAGCTGGTTCTTTGAAAATAAGATTGATACACCCCAAAAGAGAGGTTAACCAAGAGAGAATTAACCAAGAGAGAAAACCCAAATTAACAAAATTAGAAATGAAAATGGAGTTATCACAACTGATATCCAAGAAATTCAGAGAATTATATGGTCATATTTCAAAAACTTATACTCCATGGAATTTGATAACACAAAAGAAATGCATGAATTCCTGAGTGAATACAATTTACCTAAATTGAATCAGGAAGCTTTGAATTATTTAAATCATCATATGAGTCATCTTCCCACCAAAAAATGTCCTGGACCACATGGATTCAGCAAATCTTCCCACAACTAACTAACACCAATATTCTTAAACTGTTCCATCAAATTGTAAAGGAAGGGGGCTGGAGAGGTGGCTCAGGGGTTAAGCCTCTGCCTTGCAGGCAGAAGGTCCTGAGTTCGGATCCTAGACCCCATGTATAGACGCTGGGTGGAAGCGGGGGTGGCCTGCATTTCTGGTCCTGGTAGGGCAGAGCTCGTGAATCCCAGGGCAGAGTAAACAGGAGGAGGTGGAGGCATCCATGGTGGTTCCCAAATTTTCTCGCAGTTCTACACACACACACATACATGCACACACACACACATACACACACACACGCACAATTGAATAAATAAAAAAAATTTTTTTTAAATTGTAAAGGAAGGAACACTTCCAAATTCTTTCTATGAAGCTAATATCATACTAACCCCAAAACCTAATAAGAATACACTTTAAAAAGAAAATTATAGGCCAATCTCTTTGACGAACACAGATGCAAAGATTCTCAACAAAATTTTAGCAAATTGGATTCAAAAACATATCAAAAATATCATTCACGGGGATCAAGTAGGCTTTATCCCAGGTACACAAGGTTTGTTCAACATACTCAAATCAATAAATGTAATCCATAATATAAATCAATCCAAAGTCCAAGACCACATGATTCTCTCCACAGATACAGAAAAAGCTTTTGACAAAATCCAACAGCATTTTTATGATCAAAACCCTAGAGACAGTTGGAATGGAAGGAACTTATATCAACATAATAAAAGCTGTATAAAACAAGCCAAGAGCAAGGATTATACTAAACATGGAAAAACAAGAAACATTCCTGCTTCGATTGGGAATTAGACAAGACTGTCCACTCTCACCACTTCTATTCAACATTGTACTTGAAGCATTAGCTAGAGTCATAAGACAAGAGAGGGATAGATATAAAAGGGATTCAAATTGGCAAGAAAGAAGTCAAGATATCTCTATTTGCAGATGACATGATCGTATACCTGAGTGATCCTAAAAACTCTACCAGGAAACTCCTGGAACTAATACAGAAGCTCAGCAGAATGACAGGTTACAAAATAAATGTACAAAAATCGGTCGCCTTCCTATACACCAAGGATGAAAAAAGTGAAAAAGTCCTAAAAGAAACAATCCCATTTATTATAGCCCCTAAAAAAAGATGAAATACCTTCATATAAATCTAATCAAAGAAGTGAGAGACCTTTATAATGAAAACTTTAAAACCCTAAAGAAAGACCTCCCATGCTCCTGGATCAGCAGAATCAACATCATAAAAATGACCGTCCTAACAAAGGCAATATACAGACTCAACGCTCTACCAATCAAAATCCCAAAGCAATTCTTTGAAGAAATTGATGAAATAATCTCAAAATTCATGTGGAAGCACAAAAAGTCAAGGATAGCAAAAACAATCCTTAGTAACAAAAACACTGCTGGATGTATCACCATACCAAACCTTAATCTATACTACAAATCTATAGTAATAAAAACAGCCTGGTACTGGCTCCAAAATAGACATGTAGATCAATGGATAAGGGTTAAAGACCCAACTATGAGCCCACAGAATTACAGCCACCTGATCTTTGACAAAAGGACCCAAAAAATTCAGGGTTAAAAAAACAGCATCTTCAACAAATGGTGCTGGCAAAACTGTATATACACATGTAGAAAATTAAAACTGGACCCGAACTTGTCACCATACACAAAAATTAATTCTAAATGGATCAAGGACCTCAATTGTGGCACTACTGATTCAGGAAGACCCTAGCCGGCTTCCGAATTCAGGACAAGCCTGGATGTAACAGACATGCCCGGGACATGTCCCAACAGAGGACCATGCGGGCAGAGGGATGAACAACCAATGAGAAGCAGCCGTCTAATGCACACCTAATAGCAGTTAAATGACTGGTGGCTGTCCTCCCCCCCCCCCCCCGGAGGGAAGCCCAAACGTCCTTAATGAATCTGAATCTGGACAGACAGCTCGTCTCTGCCTGCTGCTCACCTGATTCCCGCAGTCTGGATAATGACCCCATAGCTGGCTCACCCATTCACCTCTATCCCTGAGGCCCAGCTGTGTATCCCCCACCCCACCCCCCCCACGCTGGCCTGCCAGGGAATACAGCAAAACTCAATATTAGGCCAGAGACTATAAAAAACCTAGTTGAAAGGGTAGGGAACTCCCTCGAGCTGATTGGGCTAGGCTGAAAGTTCCTAACAGAAATCCAATAGCACAATCACTAGAAGCAACACTCAACAAACGAGATCTTATTAAATTAAAGAGCTTTTGTTCAAATAAAGAGATTGTAAACCAAGCAAAAAGGCAACCCACAGAATGGGAGAAAATCTACACTAGCCACATATCTGATTATCCAGGGTACACAAAGAGCTTAAAAAACTAAACACCAAGGAGATAAATGAGCCAATTAAAAAATGGGCCATGGAACTATGGAACTCAAAAGAAACTTTTCCAGGGACGAAACTGAAATGTCTAACAAATATCTTTAAAAGTTCTCCACACCCCTAGCCATCAGGGAAATGCAAATCAAAACTACCCTGAGATATCATCTAATCCTGGTCAGGATGGCAAAAACCCACAATACAAACAGCACCAAATGCTGGAGAGGATGTGTAGAGAAGGGAACTCTCATACATTGCTTGTGAGAAAGCAGACTTACATAACCACTCTGGCGATCGGTTAGGTAATTTCTAAAAAAGTTAAAGATTGAAATGCCATATGACCCTGCTATACCACTTCTGGAATAATCCCTCATACAGCAAAAATTCACTACAGTGACACAAGCACAGCCATGTTCTTTGCAGCACTATTTAAAATAAAAAAGTCATGGAATCAACCCAAATGTCCAACAGTTAATGAATGGATAATGAAAATGTGGTACCTTTATATAATGGATACTACTCATCCATAAAAAAGATGAATTAATGAAATTTGCCAGGAAATGGATGGAATTAGAAAAATTACAGTGAAGTATCCCAGACACAGAAAGTTAGATACTGTATGAACTCCCTAATAGGTGGATCCTAGTTCCAAATCCACTTAATGGAATATTCAAAGGTAAATCTCTGTAATACCTACTGTAATCTGAAAGATTATAAACCAGAGGGAAGGGTAAGGAAGGCCCCCTAAAAAAAAGGAGATAGGGGATCCAGCTTCAGTGGAGAACATAGGTCACCGTCAAGTCTTGCATGTAAGTAGCGAGACATCTAGTACAGCTCACTCTCGTTTCCCTTCCTGGACACTTGTGACTGAACAGGTTTGTTCTCAACAATCAGGGAGCGTATAAGGACTGGCAGATAGATGGTAGCTATCCCAAAAATGGGACGCTGACTCCGTCCCCCCACTGCTGTGTCCTACTTCTATTCTTTCATCTAACTTTGAGTCTCCTCTCATATTAAGATCTTCATTTAAACAGTCTTTTATCTTTGGAGAGGAGATGACTTTAGATACCAATCAGGATGGAATCAAGGGCAGTGCAGGAAAAGCAAAACTGAAAACAACAAACCATAATTCAGAACATCAAAGATTCTACATTAATCACCTGGAACCAGACCAGCCAAATCTCTCCCCATCTTAAAGTTCAGGGAACCTTGCGGAAGATGGTGTCGGCAAGATTATAAGAGCCTACAGATGAGGAGGACCAATGATATGCAGCATACTCCACACAAGTTAGGGCTGCTGCAGCCAGAATTGGACTTGGCCTGACCTGTGGAATGGCTGACATGTCAAGGACTCCCCAAAGTCTGTCATGGATTGCAGGGGAGAAGGAAGTAGGTAGTAGATAGTAGATAGTAGGATCCTAAGAGGCAAGGGATTAACAGTCATAATAGACTTCCCATACTAACAGGGACCCCAAGAAGGTTCTCTGGGCTATTCCACTGAGTCTTTACTTGTCACTAGAGTGAAGGACTCAGAGGGAAATTTGGCATTCATACAAAAAGGATGCTCCAGGGATGGGAGGGAGGAAGGAAAAGGCACAGGGAGAGGGAGTGGGGAGTGTGACAGGAAGGAGGGAAGGTGGGAGAGTGCAAGGAGGGTGACTGGGGAGGGGAAAAAGGAGGGAGAGGATGGAGTACCTATTGAGCTTATATGCTTAGGAAAAAAAATAAAATGTGGGAGGAAAAAAGAGAAATATTTATCAAGCACTTTGGCACTATAAGCCTTCTGACTGCACCCTCCTGACCCATCATTATGGACCTCTTATACATAAAGCCTGTACTTGTACATAAAGCCTGAGCTTCTCTTGCTCAGAAATCAGACACTATTACTGGATTTCTTCTCATTTCCTATAATTTTTTTCTGATCTATGGAATTAGATATGGAAATACTGTTCCAACAGTATTTGTTAGTATAGCAGACATTATCACTTCTCACCTATTCCCTGAACACATCCAGTATATTTTCCAACATATTTGAGGCAAGTTCATGAAAAAAAAGTTATGTCAGTTCTCATGAGCTAATGAATCATGGAACTGGACATAGCACATCCAGGAGAAACTGGTAGAAGTTCCGTGTGATTCTCTATTCTCCCTTATATCCTAGAAATCAGAGTGAAAGTCTGACTCGAGATGAGGGAGCCCCACGATTGAGGGAGCATGAACTGTTGAATATCTACTCTGGGACTGCCCTGGAAAGTCACCTGGACACCCACCAGATTTTGCATTAGTGAAGAATTATGTGAGGTGCTAAATCACCAAGATCTGGAGTTGTTTGTTTTCACAGCATTAGCTGACCCTTTCCTGAGTAATCAAGTCAAATAACTTCCTTAACTAAAAAGGAAACTGAGCACATTTTTTGGTCCTTTAAACTGTTTTATATACCTTTAAGTTCCTATGATTAAAATAGCTTCATTAATTAAATCTATTAATCTTTTTTTCACTTCAACCCATGTTGTTTAAGTTATTGTTTTAAATTCCAAATTTTTGGATGAAAATCAAAATAGCATGCCTCAAGGCCATCACTCTTGATTTCCAAGCAGCTCATGCAATTTTCACACATGTTATTCATTTCTTTACTCCTGTTTTCCAGGCATATAGAGAACAAACGATGCTATATATTTTGCTATGAGTGCTGTACAATGCTTAGAGAAGGCAGGCAATTTCTTCAGTCTCCAGATGGAACCGATTCTATAGTTATGTTTTGTCTCACCCAATCCAGGACTCTACTTCACAATTTATTGATTACGCATTCATATAATGCTTTATGAAATTTCCTCTTTAAATTCCCATAGGAATTATTCGAGCCCTCTCCAAGGCATGTTTTTCTTCTTTAAAGACTTTCTTCAGAGAAATGAATAACGTCTCTGGCAACGAGATGAGTCAGAAGCAAAGGAAAAAACAACAAAAAATTTTTAAAAATCAAGAGAGATTTGCAAGTGAAAGTTTTATATGTTGGGGTACCCAGAATTCACATCCCAGAAGTAAGGGAGGTAGATCAAGAGGAATTGGATAACCTAATCATACAGACACATGAAGAAAAGAAATACTCCAAAACCATAAACCCTATAGCCTGTAGCTTTATCTGAAGTCTCCACAAGGAAAGGCATAGAGGAATCTGCTCCCAAACTCTTGCAGATTGACATATCCTTTCTACATGAGCCTGTCCATAGGACAGCTTCACTGTAAAGTACCTGTGTACCTTACTGGAGAAGTGATGACTGAGGAAAAAGTAAGAGTGGAGTCTTAAAAGCCTAGGAAGGTGTTTGCAAAGGAGAAACATTGACTTTTTATAAAAAACATTCTGGACATTTAGTGAGGGAAAGGACCACACGGAGATGTAGAAGTCTTTCAGCTCAGATGTTGCTTCTATGGGAAGGATAGAAGTTTACAACACAGAGAAAAAGGTTCAACAGTTAGATGTTTGATAAATTTGACAGATATAAATCTGTGTGAAAAGCAATATTGAGAAATATATTGAAATGGTGTCACATTTACAATTTGGTTGGAAACTAATTTTAGTAACTTAAAAAGACATAAAAACAGTTAGCTTGGGAAATAAAGCAAAACATATGAAAGTTAATGTGATCATATTATTGCTCATTGGTAAGCAATATTTGCCTGGATAAAGTATAGCAAATGACTATATTTGGCAAAATTGGACATAAACTATGTTGAAATTGAGAGTAAGGATTGAAAAAAGACTATCATAAAAGCAGGGATTATACAGAAATTGAATCTTCCCTTATTATAAGTCTATAGGTATTTTTTAACATTTCACCAGATTAATACATAATTCCCAAAAAGCTATTAAGAAAAAAGTCTTAACGCATTATTTAAACCAAGAAGATAATGTCAGAGAAAATAATGAAAATACTTAAAAATTGCTGGATAGTGGAACAAGAATGAACCAGACAAACAGGAAAACTGGTCCTATCCTAAAACAAACGAGAAAGCCAAGAACTTCAGTTTCTGGTGTTCTGGGAGAATGGTTTCTTGGGAAGACTGCAACTCCCCTGTTGCTGCTCGGAGGAAAACTAGATTCACCAGCCAGGAGAGAGGCAACTCTGCTCCTGGGTCCAAATCACTGAACACATCTAATGTGTTATGCTTGAAACCCAGAGAAAGGCAGGAATGTATTCACGGGAAAATATGTTTTCACCATAGAACTTCTGAGAAAGGACAAACTAGTTGCTATTTTTCCTCTCGGCAGCTGGTCAGGTATTAAACGGAGCTGGTGACAGTTTCTGTAAATATTCTTTCCATAGCAGAGCTATTGTAGGTGCTCAAACAGTGTTACAAATATCACCAGCTGGACAGTTGAAGATTCCCTCCACCTCATATTTTGCTTGGGCAGCAGGCAGTCTTGAATGGAAAACTGCGAGCTGGAATAACAGAAGTGCTGGACATTGGAGCTTGTGTGGGCACAGAAATTTTACTTTTCCACAGATTCCCTAATTTAACAGCTTTACTTTCTGCAATTGCCGCAAAGAGGAGATTAGTAACATTTATTCTGTATCTCCCTAAGTGCCATGGAAAGAAAGACTACAGATCGATGTCTCCCACATTAACCCTTTCACAGAAATTAAATTAGAATCTCTTGTATGAAGCTTTGATTCTCACCATTTTTATAACATTTTAGGTATTCTAATGTGGTCATCACTGTCTGAAGGGATGTTAAGAATGGGAAATGCAGAATCAGCAGCTGCATATTTGAAGCACAACATCAGTCCTCTACCTATTAGCTATGGGACTTTGGGCCAAAATCTTAATTCCTACATCTTGGCTTTCTGCAAATTTTCTTATCCTTTGTAAGGAAGGTAAAATCTTACCAGACAGCCTGTGGAAACACTCTGTGCTGTGGTGTTTTGCTAAATGTCAGTAGTGACGTTATTTTGACACTAGTTCTGAAACAGAGAAATACAAAGATTGAAGGGACAAACTCACTGCCAATCTGATGGCCAGAGTCTCTGGAAGGTCAATCTTTCCAGTAGAAAAGCACCTCAAGACATATTATGGTCATCAAAACCTAAATGCTTGCTCTATGTAGGAACAGCCATAAGAAAAGGAAATTACGACAGTAAAACGTTAAGGATCGGCAAGTAAAAGGAGAGAGCACACACAAGACTTTCACGCCACCCCCACCTAAAATCTTAGCTTCACAAGTTAGTATGGTTTCAGTTTGGGCTGGTTCTGCCCTTTGAGTATTAGATTCATACTATGACATAGGTAAAGTGTCTGACACAAAGTGAACACTTAATGTCAATTAGAATAGTAATATCTCAGCACAAAGAGTCAATCTATAAGGTTGTAGCTACAAGCACAATTACAGTTTGAACCCTATATATGAAAACATGCAGAGGAAATTAGGGCATATCATAAAGATATATGACCAAGGGCCATTATTATTGCTAGTATGTCAGGAACTGCACAAAATATGGATCTGAATCTGTGTGAAGTTCTCTTTACCAAATATAGCACTCATCATCTAAGCATACTTTGCTATGGTCTTGGCAATCACTATTTTCTGATAGTTGTTCACAAAACTCCAGTACCATGAGAGACAAAGGAGGTTAGGTGTCCCTGGTGGATGCTTTCTAGTAGAGAAGAGATCCAAGCTAAATTTTGAAGATGTGCAGGATTAAACATTCAATACTAACAGGTCATATTTATAATATAATCCTATGGTTGAAGGGAAAAATGAAGATAAAATTTGCAAGTAAGGAAAGCTAGATGTTGTATGTGTAAGAGTAGCTTGGGGGATGTCAGTCCAATGGTGGCATTTTTCTTTACAATATTCAATATCTATTCATTCACAAGTTATTGCTTTGTTTTCTTTTGCTTTTTAGCCTGTTCTCTAGGCCACAATCTTTGTTATATATTGACGTTTCCTTGTTGAATAACTCATGATTCCTTTTCTCCTCCCAGTGGTTTGGCATAACCTATTTGGGAGCTATAGGAAAATACACTGGGCAGGCAGGGTGACCTTGAACAATTGACTCACCTTCTTAGAGCCACAGATTTAAAACTGTAAAGTGAGGTAATGGTTCTAACCACTTCATAATTGGTTAAGAGGATTTAATAAGATGATGCTTGTAAAGCACTGAGCACAAATAATAAGCACATATTAAGTACTGTTACTCTCGACCACATCACCAGGCTTGGTCAGGGCAAGAAAAGGCAAAAGGGAGGGGAAGGTTGTTTTCTGAAGCTGAAATCACTGTAACCACTGGATCACAGACACTCTTTTCAAAGTGAGTGTGCCACACTCCACAGCTGTAATATGAACACTTCAGCTTTTCTTGGGAGCCGTGTTCTCAAAGTTGATGAAACTCAACTGATTATACTTAGAGTTGAAGCCTCCCAGTCTCCTGCCATGCTCCAAATATCTGTGTCTCCAGTGTAAACAACTATTAAAAAAAAAAAGAAAGAAAGAAAGAAAATGGTCAGTTGTTGTTTTTCCAGTGCAAGGAACAGGGTAACATACAATGCAGACATTGACATTTACAAGAAAGAAATGGAGCCCTTGGATGGCTCATGCTAGCATTTTCACTTGGACACAGCCGCTGTGGGCCAAATGTTCATTTGTAGGCAGATCAGGGCTGGGAACCTGAGTACAACTCTTGATGAGGAAGAACAAAGGCAAAACAAAACTTGCTTTCACTTAAAAAATATTGCCTCAGCTTGCTGTGGGAATTTACCTCATCAGTAACAACCAGCATGATAACGATTAACAATGGACAATGAAAATGAGTAGTAGTCTTATTTCTGGCATGGATCCATGCGATGGGTTAGATGCAATCTCAGATGATTCAAACACAAGATGATTTTACCAATTACTTCAGTGTGTGAGAATTTGGCTGCCTGAACAGAAAAGTTCTTTTGAAAGATCTAGACTTTTTCGAGACTGAAAATTTTGGCCTCCTCTTGATAATGCAAATTTCCTTAATTTCCCCAAGACTAAGTTCACATCTTAGTGACTTTTGCAGGTCTGATACTTACTGAATGTTCAATACATGGTATTCTTGCAAACGTTGTTTGTGTATATGAATGTGTGCCTCTGATTCTATATTGATGAATGAAAGGGGAAAAAAATGAATGAAAAGAAGGAAGACAAGGAAAGTTGGAAAGCAGAAGAAGGAGGCATAGGAATTAAGAAGACAAAGAAACCATGGACTCCAGGAAGCCAGCAAGAGGTAGAAACTGTTCACCAGATGTAAACACGGGGAAGTTTCAGGCTTTTCAACAGATGATTGTCTGTACCTACCAACAGATATGAGCTCAGGCGAACATCATCATTCCAGGAAAAATGTTGAGTATTATAGAAGAAATTCACATAATATCAAAATATGGCTATTGCCAAACCCCTTATATAACAGAGATATAAGTACATTTAACTTCTTTTAATTTCATACAGTGGAAATAGTCCACATCCCTATATAATTTGTAGCCTCTGCACAAATTCTATTATTCTCATATTCCTCAAAAGATATGCATCTATAATTTGAACAGCTGAAAATAAGCAGAAAGAATCTCAAGGACTTTGAATTTAGGATTATGGTTTGTGGCACATGTATGAAACACATAATCTATGATGTGTGGACATGATGGACTACTATCAAATATCTCTCTCTTATCAGACAGTCGTCAGCAGTCTGCCCATTCAAGGACTTTCTAAGGTTGAGAGAAGCACTTAGCCGAGATCCATCCCTTTCTGGGGCATGCAATGATCAGTGGGCAGTTAGGGCTTATCATTTCTCTGGGACAACTCCTATCACCTGTTTGAGTGCCAAATCTCCCCCAGAGGATGCCAGAGAAGGTTTGAAGCATAAAATGAGTCACCTTGTCATCTTTCCCTTTCCTTCATAGGTTTTGATCCTGATAATAAACATCTGGGCCCCTAAGCTTCATGTTAAAAAGTGTTTCCTAAAGAACCCAACTTGTGATCTTTGACTGGACTACTAGCTTCCAGAGGTTAGACATCTCAGTCTATACGGCTTGTGGGTGCTAATACATCACCAGTGCATAGAATGATGTCTGCCAATAATATATCCTTTACATTACATGTTTGATAGTGGATGGAGCTTCATCTATCTGTTACACACTCTTAAATAAAATAAGATATTTAAAATAAGTTGAAGCTTCTGAAAAGAATGCCCCCTCAATGTTTTTTTAAACAGTGAATCAGTCAACCCTGAGAAGCAGAACTGTAGAAACAGCGTGTGATTCCAGCCAACCAATTCATTTATCCCAATCTTATTAAAGGATTGTTATCAACCAAGTATTAAGTGGAAGAAACTGAGGAAAATAGTGTCTTTTCTTTGTGTGTGTGTGTGTGTGTGTGTGTGTGTGTGTGTGTGTGTGTAAGTACATTTTTATTGCAAGCTATCACATAAAATCTTTTTTCTTTTATTATTATTTTTACCTAGTTATATAAGCTCAACGGGTAGGTATCCTCATCTCCCTCTTGCCCCTTCCCCTTCTCTCTCCCTATCCCTCTTCTGTCCTGCTATTCTGCTCTCTCTCCTTCCATCCATCCCTCTTCCCCCCCTTTCTTCATTACCTCCTCTCTCTTGTTGTATCCTGCCTGCTCCTCCCACCTTCAAGAACTTCAGCTTATATGGGCCCTTACAGTTCCCTCTGAGTTATCTATACACTTCCCTTCCTGTTTACTTGGGATCAGATAGGTTTGAAGAGCTAAGCATATCTCCCCAGTCATGGAGGGGATAAGGGCTGGCAGTTAGCTGGTAGCCAACTGACAACCAGGATTGACCTCACTCATTACTATGCCCTACTCCTATTTTTCCCTCTACTTTTAAGCTTCTTCTTATACTAAGACCTTCTTTTAAACAGTCTTTTATCTTAGGTTAGGAGAAGACCTCAACATCCAACTAGCATGCAGCCTAGAACAGTGCAAGATCCGCAAAACTTAAAGAGTGCATCATTTATTTGTTTGGAAGAGTTAGAAAATGGGAACTAATCATTTTTAAAACAAAATACATAGACTATTATAGAGATTAAAACAAGTTCTACAAAGCACCAAAAAATATTCTGTCTAATCACAATAAAATTATAAATATGGCTATACTAGGTCAGTAGCACTGTCTCACAAGAAAGTACCTCTCAGGAGGCAATCAATAAGTGCAAAGTCTAGAGATGAGATAGTCTATAGGCTCTAGCGACCAGCAGATCATGAGGTTTATTTAAGACAAAGGGGACCTGAGAGCAAATAGAGGGGAAACTAGAGAGGAATGCAGCCAGAGAAGTGCACAGCCTGGGAGGAAAGTCATCTACTGAGAGAAGATACACATCCATCACAAATTCCTGCTGAAAGGTTCTCATGCTTAGCATCATAAAAATTCTTCTGAGAATGTAAGCGTACTGGCCCAAATCTAACATACTGAGTAAAATATCACAGCTACCTAACTACTGCAGATTTCTTGAATGTAGAACTTGAACAGGTTGAAGACAACATGAAAATGTCCTACCCATGGGACTTTTTTTTCTTCTGTGAAGACAATGATTGTGTACAAAGCTACTGCTGTCACTAAGAAAGCAAAATCAACATGGTGCATGGAGCATTTCATCCTATATATTTGCATGTGACAACTGATCGTTTGATAAAGTCAAAACATTTCAAGAATATTTAATCTATTCTAAATGTTTTAAGGCAATGAACACTTTAGATTCAGAAATAATGAAAAATTACAGATCACAGCTAAGACCCATGTGACCTTCCGTCATTCTCAGTGATGTCTCAGTGCTACATCCCTTTTCTTTCCTCCCTGTAAGAAATAAAGTATAAATATGCGAATAATTCCTTTTTGAATAGTCTGATGTGCTGGAGTTTTCAGATCATGTAGATCTATCCCAGCCATAATTAGATACAATATCATCATTATTTTTTACTTTAATTTTGTTTTACAATTAAACCATAAAAATGTGAATGACTGAACCACTGTTTCCCAATATACTGGTGAAGTATGTAATGGTAATATAATTTTTGCAAACAATTTTTTTCTGTGAACTATAGGAGTGTTTTGTCATTTTGTTTTAATATAAAACAGATAGCAAATCATGACCTTGAGAAACACAGCAGTTGGAGAGAGATGGTTATGTAGATTTTTCCAGATAAACAAAATGTATTGTCCATATGAAAATGTATTTCAAAGAAGGCTTACGTAATTCATGTATTATCTTGAGAGCTAGATATTAAACTTCAGATAAGATAATCAAGCATTCTTTCCCTTTGTATACCCTACAAGCTAGGCCACAGCCCTCCTTATTCTGTCCTGTAGAACCTTCTAAGGTTTACTTAATGAGGACCATTTTTTTAAAGAGAGATATAGAATCCCTGTCAAGATGAGTGAGATCATATTGGATTAGGACCAGGAAAGACATAAGCAAGATAGCCCCCATTAGCAATGTAAAACTTACATACCCTTGGCATTCCATTTGCGAGATGAGACTTTCCATGTCTGGATACCAGTCAGGAATTTTTGCTTTAAGTTAATGGAAAATCAGTACTTCTGGGTTTGCTTTCAAACAGTGCCTGAAACTCAAAGAAGAGCCTATGCATAAGGCAGCTTTTCGAGCAGTAAAAAGTTTGCAGCAATATCAAGGTGGAGACAGATTTCAGCTCAAACAGTGGTTCAAGACCTGTGGTTAAAACATTCTCTTTTTTTTTTTTTTTTTTTTTTTGGAGTGTGAGACACTTTTTTTTAATACATTTTTTATTATTATTTCAGCTCATACAAACTTAATAGGTACACCAGGTCCCTCCCTCCCTCCTACTCCTCCCCTGAACCCCTTGTTCCCACTCCCCTCACTCCTCCCGTCCATCCCCCCGTGCCTCCCGCCCCAATTCCCAGAGTCCTTTCTTGTGCATGCCTGACTCTCCTCTGGGCCCTCCTCTCCGATGACATACAAGGCATTTCCCTCAACACTTTCCTGTGTTCCCCTTAAGCATAGGAACACTACTGTGGCTGTCAATCCCTTGCCTCCAAGGATCTTGGTGCCTTTAGCAAATGCTAGACTTTGTGAGGTCAATAGTGTGTGCACTAGTGTGTCCACTCGTCAACTGTTGGACATTTGGGTTGATTCCATGTCTTTGCTATTGTAAACAGTGCTGCTATGAACATGGTCGTGCTTGTGCTATCGAGGTGAACCTCTGCTGTATGGGGGGTTACACCCAAAAGTGGAATAGCAGGGTCATATGGCATTTCAACCTTTAATTTCTTTAAGAATCTCCAGATGGCTCGCCAGAGTGGCTGTATGAGCCAGCACTCCCACCAGCAATGTAGGAGAGTTCCCCTCTCTCCACATCCTCTCCAGCATTTGGTGTTGTTTGTATTGTGGATTTTTGCCATCCTGACCGGGGTGAGATGATATCTCAGGGAAGTTCTGATTTGCATTTTCCTGATGGCTAAAGAAGTGGAGCATTTTTTCAGATATTTGTTAGACATTTTAATTTCATCCCTGGTAAAGTTTCTTTTAAGTTCCAGGGCCCATTTTTTAATTGGGCCATTGGTTTCCTTGGAGTTTAGTTTTCTAAGTTCTTTGTGCACTCTAGACAGTAGAGCTCTATCAGATATGTGGTCAGTGAAGATTTTCTCCCATTCTGTGGGTTGCCTTTGAGGTCATGTTACAATCTTTTTATCTGAACAGAAGCATTTGTTGTTGGACCTTATATCAAGGTCCTTGATCCATTTGGAATTAAGTCTTGTACATGGTGACAAGTATGGGTCCAGCTTTAATCTTCTGCATGTGGAGATCCAGTTTTGCCAGCACCATTTGTTGAAGATGCTGTTCTTTTTTCATTGGATTCTTTGGGCCCCTTTGTCAAAGACCAAATGGCTGTAACTTTGTGGGCTTATATCTGGGTCTTCAATCCTTATCCATTGATCTGTTTGTCTATTTTGGAGCCAGTGCTAGGCTGTTTTTATAACTATGGATTTGTAATATAGACTAAGGTTCGGTATGGTAATACCTCCAGCAGTGTTTTTGTTACTCAGGATTGTCTTTGCTATCCTGGGCCTTTTGTGCCTCCATATGAACTTTGAGATTGTTTGGTCAACTTCTTAAAAGAATTGCTTTGGGATTTTAATTGGTATAGCATTGAATTTGTATATTGCCTTTGGTAGGATGGTCATTTTTACGATGTTGATTCTGCCAATCCAGGAACAAGGGAGGTCTTTCCACCTTCTGGTGTCTTCTGCAATTTCTTTCTTTAGGGTTTTAAAGTTTTCATTGTAAAGGTCTTTTACCTCCTTGGTTAGGTTTATACCAAGGTATTTCATTTTTTTATGCTATAGTAAATGGGATTGTTTCTCTCAAGGCTTGTTCACTTCTTTCATTTTGGGCATATAGGAAGGCCTCTGATTTTTGCACATTTATTTTGTATCCTGCCACCCTGATGAACTTCTCAATTAGTTCCAGAAGCTTCCTGGTGGAGTTTTTGGGATCACTCAGGTATAAGATCATGTCATCTGCAAATAGGGATAGCTTGACTTCTTCCTTGCCGATTTGAATCCCTCTTTTGTCCCTTTCTTGTCTTATGGCTTCAGCTAAGACTTCAAGTACAATATTGAATAGAAGTGGTGAGAGTGGACAGCCTTGTCTAGTTCCTGATCGAAGTGGGAATGCTTCCAGTTGTTCCCCATTGAGCATAATCCTTGCTGTGGGCTTGTTGTATACAGCTTTTATTATATTGATAAAGGTTCCTTCCATTTCTACTGTCTCCAGCGTTTTGATCATAAAAGGTTGTTGGATCTTGTCAAAAACTTTTTCTGCATCTATCGAGAGTATCATGTGGTCTTGGACTTTGGACTGGTTTACATGATGAATTACATTTATTGATTTGCGTATGTTGAACCAACCTTGTGTGCCAGGGATGAAGCCTAGTTGGTCCCCATGAATGATCTTTTTAATATGTTTTTGAATCCGATTCGCTAAGACTTTGTTGAGAATCTTTGCTTCTGTGTTCATCTGAGAGATCGGCCTATAGTTTTCTTTTTTAAGTGAATCTTTATTAGGTTTTGGGATTAAGATGATATTAGCTTCATAGAAGGCATTTGGTAGTGTTCCTTCCTTTGCTATTTGATGGAACAGTTTAAGGAGTATTGGTATTATTAACTCCTTAAATGTCTGGTAGAACTCTGTGCTGAATCCATCTGGTCCAGGACATTTTTGGTGGGAAGATTTGAGATTACTTCTTCAATTTCCTTATATGTTATAGAACTATTTAAATAATTCACAACTTCCTGATTCAAATTAGGTAAGTTGTGTTTACTTAGAAATTCATCCATCTCTTTTGTGTTGTCAAACTTCACAGAGTATAAGTTTTTGAAATATGATGTTATAATTCTCTGGATTTCTTGGGTATCAGTAGTGATTACTCCATGTTCATTTCTGATTTTGTTAATTTGGGTATTCTCTCTCCTGGTTAATTGGTTAATTTAGCTAGGGGTGTATCAATCTTATTGATTTTTTCATAGAACCAGCTTTTTGACTGGTTGATTTTTTCTGTCGTTTTCTTAATCTAGATTTCAGACATTTCTCCCCTTAGTTTGCTAATCTCCTCTCTTCTACTACTTTTGGGATCAGATTGCTCTAGTTTCTCCAAAGCTTTAAGCTGCATTGTTAAGTTGTTTATTTCTGATGTTTCCATTTTTTTGATGTAGGCATTAAGACTATGAAGTTACCTCTTAGGACAGCTTTCATTGTGTCCCAGAGATTTTGGTAAGTTGTATTTTCATTATCATTCACTTTCAGGAAATCTTGAATTTCCTTTTTAATTTCTTCCTGAATCCAGTTCTCATTCAGCATCATAGTGTTAAGTTTCCAGGAGTTAGTGTATTTTCTCTTGTTTGATGTGTTGTGGATGTCCAGCTTTAGGCCGTGGTGGTCTGACAGGGCACAGGTTAGAATTTCAACTTTTTTGTACATGTGTAGATTCGTTTTGTGGCCCAATATGTGATCTATTTTGGAGAAAGTTCCGTGTGCTGCTGAGAAAAATGTGTATTCTTTGGTGTGTGGGTGAAAAGTTCGATAGAGATCTGTAAGGTCCATTTCTTTAAGGGTTTGATTAAGGTCCCAAGTGTCTCTATTAAGCTTTTGACCTGTCGATCTGTCCCATGTTGAGAGGGCGGTGTTGAAGTCCCCAAGAATTATCGTTTGGGGGTTGATTTCTTGCTTTAGACGCTGTAGGGTTTTCTTAATGAATGTGTCTTTGGTTTGAAGTCCACTTTGTCTGATAGCATAATGGCTACCCCTGCCTCTTTTCTGCTTCCATTTGTTCGTAGAATTGTTGACCAGCCTTTTATTTTTAGAGTGTGCCTATCTTTTGTGGTGGGATGGGTTTCCTGCAGGCAGCAGATTGATGGATTGTGATTTTTAATCCAAGTTTGTAATCTGTGTCTCTTGATCGGTGAGTTAATTCCATTAACATTTAGTGTTATAATGGTGAAACTATTTTTGATTCCAGACATTTATTATGTTTAGTAGTTTTTATAAGTATATTGCTTCGCTTTTAATGGTGTTATACTTGCCTTCTGCTCTCCTGCATATGCCTGTTTTTTTCTTCACGCTTGAGTATCATTTCTAGCATTTTTTGAAGGCCTGGTTTGGTGGACATGTATCCCTTCAAGTTGTCTTTGTGCTGGAAGATTTTTCTTTCTCCCTCGATCATGACTGATAGTTTTGCAGGGTAAATCAGCCTAGGTTGACATTTTTGCTCATTCAATACTTGAAGTATGTCTCTCCAAGCTCTTCTTGCTTTTACTGTTTCCATTGAGAAGTCATTTGTTATTTTAATAGGTTTACCTTTAAAAGTGACTTGTTTTTTCTCCCTTGAAGCTCTCAGCACCAGTTTTTTATCTTGAATGTGGAGTGTTTTGACTATTATTTGCCGTGGCAAGCTTCTGTTTTGGTCATATCTGTTTGGGGTGCGGAATGCTTCTTGTATATGGATGGGCCTCTCTTTTTTTAGATGAGGAAAGTTTTCCTTGATGATCGTTTGGAAAATTTCCTCAGGGTGGTATTTTGAGATTCTTGCTCTGGTATTCCATGAATACGCATGTTGGGTTTCTTCAGGGTGTCCCATATCTCCTGGATATTTCTCTCAAGCATCTTTTTGGCTTTAACAATCTCTTCCATTGAGCTGGTTAATACTTGCACTTTATCTTCAAGATCTGAAATTCTGTTTTCTGCTTCCTTAGTTCTGCTGATAAGACTCTCTGTGGAGTTCTGGGTTGAAGATAACTTGTCTTTTAACTCAGTTTTAAACTCTGCTTGAGTCTGCTTTAACTGCTCTATGCCCGTTTTGATTCTTGCACTGTTTTTCTCAACTCCTCCATGTGTCTGTTGTGTTCCTCCTCAAAGCGATTGATTCGATTATTTAATTCCTCCCTGATTTCCTCTTTCATAGTATTGAACATGGTAATGATCATATTTTTGAAGGTCGTTATCCTGGGTCAGGCTTTCTTGGCCATTTTCCATGGGTTTGTTCTGGTTGGAGTCTAACATTATGGGATTAATTCCTTCAGTGGGAGATTTGTTTTCTTTTTTTTAATTTTTTTTATTATTATTCAATTTTGTGTGTGTGAGTGTGTGAGTGTGTGTGTGTGTGTGTGTGTGTAGAACCACGGACGAATTCGCGAACCACCATGGACGCCTCCACCTCCTTCTACCCCGGGATTCACAGGCTCCGCCCTACGAGGACGAGAAGCACAGGCCGCCCCCGCTTCCGCCTGGCATCTATACGTGGGATCTGGGATCAGAACTCAGGACCTTCCGCCTGCAAGGCGGAGGCTTAACCCCTGAGCCACCTCTCCAGCCCGAGATTTGTTTTCTTGAGTGTTGTGTCTCATGGATTTGCACTTAGACTTTGGCATTGTCGGTTTAACTCTTAAGATCTTTTAATTTCTGTGCGTTTTTCACTAAACTGAATTATTTGGCCTGGGGCTCTCGGGGTGGGGGAGGGACCGATCTTACCTGGGATCACGGCGTGGTGAGGCTTGGCTGGACCGCGTGTGCGTCCCGGGTGGTGGAGTGGAGGGGAAGGGGGGATGAGGCGTCGGCGGGGCACTATTTAAACCCGGGCCACCTGAGGGCGGGGCCGGGCGCAGAGGGGGTGCCCTCTCCTCCTCCCAGGCCCTGTGCGCACGGCACCGGCTGGAGGGCGAGAGGAGCTGGGTCCACTCGGGCGGCCTGGGGCTCTGGAGGCGGGCGCAGACCGATCTTACCTGGGTCGCGGCGGGGTGAGGCCAGACTGGACGTGCGCGTGCGTCCCGGGCTGGGGAGTGGAGGGGAAGGCGGCTTCTAAAGTTCTATCTCAAAGCATTGTTAAAATTTCTTTTTCTCACTTTTTGACAAATTAGATCATAGTGTGGGTCCTAAGTTTCCTTGAATACAATTACAATCTGATAATGTAAAACTGTATACCACAAAGATCTTTTATGTAAATGAAGTTTTTTGGAGATTGCAGGCTTGTAACAGGGGAAGGGAAAAAAAGCCACACTAAGATTTAGTGTGATTTTTTTATGAAACATCAGTATATAAAAGGAATATTTCCTAAAAATTGGCAAACTCCAAAGGAAATTTTTATTAAATGTAGTGGAATTCTTGACCTTCACCTAGTAAGAGACTTAAAGTACACTCCAAGGAGAGGGGCTTTCTCCTTCACATGTTCCTTTAATTTTGACATTTTCCTTCCTTCCTTCCGTGTTTCCTCTTTCCTTTTTTCTTTCTTCTTTCCTGTTCTTAGCTATCATTCCCATTTTAATCAATCTTTAGCAGTGTACAGATTAAGAAACAAAATTTCTGAGGGACTGTTTACTCAGGGTAGCATAAATTAGCAATCCATTTGCTTATTTCTTTTGTGTAACAATATTGAGTCAGCACACCTTTGCCACTCCTATCTCACCTCAAGACATCTAAAGAAATTACAATAATAGCTAATACAATCATTGCTTTATCATTTGAATAAAATTGGTGTGATTCTTGGCTAAATCTATTGTGAAGCATGGGTATGCCTCTATGAAGTCACTAAGCAGATGTTCACTGACTGCTTTCATGTGTGTTGTCGCTGTGGAGACAACACTGATAAAACTAATCCTGCGTTCTTAGTGGATTGTAATTTAAGAGGAGGACTTTTAGTTTGAGGAACATTATGTCATATTAACTAAAAATATTGCTTCTGCCATTGGGATGATCTACACTCCAAACCTGACTTAGCCTCGTATGGTTATATGGATTCATGCAACAGCTTAACATCTTCAAGTTGTAAGTTTATAATTGCCTTTGGAATATGGATACTTGTGAAAGCTCTATACTGATCATGGGTTCTACCACTGAAGGTTTTAGATCCAGGACAAATTCTTAATTACATCCTTAATTAACTTTTTAATTAAAAAATAAATTAATTTTAAGTTTTTTTTTTTAGTTTAAAACTCTGCAAAAAAACTGGATTGGAGGGATGACAGTGCATTTCTGTTCCTTTACTAAGAAACCATCAAAATGAACACTTGAAATGCATGGATTTATAATATATAAATTATACCTCTACAGAAGTTAGAAAAGAAATGTAGACTATAGTGCTCCAGAAGTTCAGAAATAAGCAATACTTCTCTACAGGCAGGAAAGGGAAGGATCAAGAGATTCTCAAAAGGTGTAATTATACTACTTTTCTTCAGTGTTACACTCACTGACATGTGCATACTCCAGTAATATATCAGTTCAAATACCCCTGATGAAACTTGTTGGGTTACATACATGAAAAGACATGAAGATATAAAGGAGACTTATTGGAGAGAAGGTTCTCAAGGGGAGACGTAGGATAGATGGTACTATAGTAGTGAAAATGACTTAGATACAATGCATTTGTGCATAAAATTGCCAAAAATAAAATAAGAATAAAATGATAATTTCTTTTTTTTTAAGCATCTCTTCAAGCAGACATGAAATCTCCAGGTAAAGCGAAGCATATTAGGTTCCTGAATCCAAGATTTGAGTGGTAAGTTTTGAATGCTGTGTTAAACTTGCAGATATGATCCATGAGAATGGAGAGCGGAGGCAAGTGGCTCTGCAGGTAAGGGTGATCTGAGTTCAAGTCTCAGAGACTATATGGTAGAAGAAGACACCCAGGATGACTTCCAAAAGTTGTCCTCTAACCTCCACATGCATGCACCCTAACCCCTTCAAATCTGTAAATTAATTAAAATATTTAAAAATTCGAAATCCTTAAGCAAACATAGAAAATACTGTCACTGCAGCTCGCAACAGGATATCTAAACCACTCCCCACGCCAAGGCTCAGAGACCATTGCAAAAGAAGGAACAGTAAGATTGTAAAAGTAGGAGTAGGGGCAGCCAGACATTACCTTCTGAATACTGCAGGGCTCTTACAAGCAAGTATGTATATTTCCACAAGATCTGCGTGAAATTTGTCTGTCAACATTTCACCATGGAAGGGAAAAGATCTCAAGAAGCCCTATATCTCTCTGGGAGACTGAGGAGAGTTAATACTAATGAGGGGGGAAAGGATATGGTATGTCTACAGGTATGTGACTCATGTTCCAGCAAGCATGCAGGAATGCCATCAAAGGCAACCGAGATGAAATTCAATGGACCACACACACAAAAAAGACATTTTAATTGGAGGAAGACCGGCAGAGAAGATGGTTTGCAAAGGGAAAGGGAAAGGAGATAAGACTGTGGTTTATCATGTAAAATGTAAATTCACTGTATTCATGATTAAACGTTAAATAATAATTAAAAGGGGAGAAAAGAGTATTTTAACTGTGCATACTGACTGATCCAGGTAAAGAAAGCATAAAGCAACACACTACCAGATGATATTCGTAGTAATAAAGACCTGGCTGGTACTTCCTCACAAAGGAATCAGGTGTTATACAAGAAAGTAGGGTAGAGGGAGGGAAAATGGTTGGAATGCTTCGGCCATGTGCTTGGGAAAATGCAAAGAAATTCAAATGACTATGATTTTGAGGTTAAAATGCTAAATTTAAAATAAACTCAGTTTAAATTACTGATAGCAAAAATAAATAGATATTTCACAAGAATGCTTACTTAGCAAGTTGTTAAAATGTGAGACTGAAATCCCCAAACTATTCACTCCCATATCAATGGTAGCTGAATTTTGAATATGACTTTGACTTTACATCTAATACTTAACTTTAACCTCCTCGTGAGGATCTTACTTATCACTACAACTGCTCAAGTGAGAAAGAGTCTTTCTCCTGAGACAGCTGTCTGAAGCAATCATCACATTCTCAAGAAAGTCTTTGACCCCGAAAAGGCTAAGACCCCAAAAAGGCTAATTAAAATTGTCTGAACAATGTCAATTGAATGAAAGAAACCAGGGTTTTTATTGCAAATGCTTGTTCTTCCATCCAAGAATAGCTCAGATGAATTTGGACCCAGTGTTTGATCTCCCTGGTGGCTCAAACATCACTTTCCGGTTCCATTTTTTACATTTTGGATTCAGTGTCCTGATCCATCTTAGAGATAATTTGGCCATGATTATTCTACCTTCTATCCAAATTGAAGCACATTTTTGAAACACTCCACTAGTTTACATTTAATGATGAAGAATGGTTCTCAAAAACATTATGCAATTCTTCACAGAAATTTTAGAAATATTTTAAATTAAAATTTATGTAGAAATTTTATGTAGAAACAAAAGACATCAGATAGCCAAAACAATCCTGAGAAATACAAACACTGCTGAAGGTATCTCCATAACAAATTTTAGGCTATTATGCAAAGCAGTAACTTAAAAAAAAAAAAAGGATGGTACTGGAGAGATGGCTCAGGGGTTAAAACTCTGCTCACAAGCAGAAAGTCCTGAATTTGGATTCCTAGTACCACATAAAAACTCCATGCAGAAACTGATATTAATGGGTGGAGTCTGGGAAATCCCAGAGTGAAACAAAAAGGAGGTAGAAGCAATCCAGGATGATTCCCAAAGTCACTTTTGATCCTCACAGAGACACACAGTGCCCTCTGATACACACACACACACACACACACCACACACCACACACACACAAATATTTTTTAAAATAATTGAAAAAGTATGGCACTGACTCAAAACAGAAACTTGATCAATAGGCTAGATGTAAAGAATAAGTCCATACACCTTTAATCATCTGATTTGTGTGAAAGGTACAAAAAACAAACTTCATCGTGTGTTGCGGAAACAGTCTTTTCTCTGTTAAATATCCCTTTATGGTTACCAAATATTACAGGGTCCCTGTTTGGAAAGCCAAATGTTACAGGAACTACTGTCCCAGTGTTGCAGGGTTCTTGTGTTCAGGAGTCAAAAATTGAAGCAAGAACACTGTAGAGGATTAATGGAGAATTTATTAAAGTAGAGAAAGGCTGGAACTAATGGACTCCAGACGTGGGCGTCATAGGGCTAGGGCCCTGGAAGAACTCATGGACCCCAGGCATGGAACCCATGAGAAGCAGGCAAGGAACAAACTCAGGAGTTCCACCAGGGGCAAGCACAAAGATAGCTGCCAGGGTCAGGCATATTTGTACAGCTTAGGCAAGCCCAAGAAATTGGGTTTTCTTATTGGTTAGCTCCCATTGGGGCCCAACCCAGTTGCTCCTGGCCCCACCCCATGGCCAGAGAACAAGTTGTTTGTTGGATATGGAGAGCTCATCTCCATAATCCTTCATAGGGAAGATGGCCATCTTATCTCTGGGAGGACTTGAGTCAGTTCCACAGCAGGGGTGTTCCTTCAGGTGATCAAGCCTTTGGAATTTTAAAGACCTTCAAAGACTTCTAGAGACCCATCCCAGCATAGCTGTGCTAATCCTGCCTTATTTGGAGCAAATAAGTGCTGAGCACACTGAATAGTCATATGTAATGAAAATTAGACCCCTGTCTCTTGCCCTGCACAAAAAACATGTAGATTAAGGACTGCTTCAATGCTAAGCCTAAAACTTGGAAACTTCTGAGTTCTGTTCATTATACTAACACATCTGTGATCAAATTATTATTTTCCTAAAGGTAAAATATGCATTGCACATGTATAATGTGCTATAAAGTGGACAGATTTTATGAAAGCAAGCAAAATAGGGCATTCACTATTCTATGTCATTAGCGTAGTAGGTCATAAGGCAAATTAGTATGAAATTTTAAGGACCTGAAAATGAATGATTCATAAAATAGTTCAGATGCTTTCATTGACATGACTCATTTTCTTTCTTGATTCAAATTTGCTTTCTTCTTGAAACAATATAAAACCTAAATGTCATTATGTGTGGAAATCTTTTAATTTGACTGTGGCACACAGCCATAGAAACAGATGTTGAGAAAAAAGAAACACAGAGTCTTACTTTTTTAGCAACTATTCTGCTGTGCACTTAGAAAACCTAGAATTAGGTCCAGCTGGAAGAATTCAACCTCCCAAGTTGTTTGGGTTAAAGGAACAGCCATCTCCTTCCTGGGTATTTATATGCTTCCAACACCTGGAAAACCAACCAACTGAGAGGAAAGAAAGGAGAGAGAGAGAACATCAAGGAATGTCTAATGTTTTGTTGTTACACTACTTTATGAGAGTTTGGAAGGGAGTGGTACGCAGAGACAATCATTTCAGGGTGGAATACTTTCTGGTTGCTAAGAAACCAAGGGTTATATTTTGTTCTTGGTACTTAAAGGCAGCACAGATGAGCTATAGAAAAGGGTGAAGTGGACAGTCTGCAGGACCAAAGGTCAAGATCAAGACCCCAAGATGTAGAAGACACATAGTAAAACTTAATGTTGGAGGAACAGGAGCCACATGGTGGCTGTATGAGGAATGGTTAAGGAAAGCCACATCAGAACAAAGCAGGAAAGGGACACGAGTATTGTGGCTGCTTTCCTGTATGACTGTGCTTGAGACTAGCTACATGTGGATGCTTTCGAACTTATGGTAAAGACCATGTCAATGCAGCCACTGTAAATTGAAAATATTTTAAGCCTGAAGTTCATTAAAATGCCAAATTTCTCCAACACACTGACTCAGCAGCACAGTGTATTGCGGTGCTGGATCATACAGGGATTATCTGAAAGGAAAGTTTATGCTTTAAGCACTTTACTCCCAACAGCAGTCCAAAGTTGCTTCTTTACTTCATGTTTGAACTCCTCTAGAAGGCTTACCATGTGCCAAGGTGAATACTTTACTCCTTGGGATAACTCCAGCTTGTAAAAACTTATCCCTTTTATTAAACTGAAAATCTCTCTCCTAAAAGATTTTACACTGCCATTGGCCTGAGTTCCATTGACAAATCAGAGAAATTTAAGTCCTTTCCTTGATATCAGAACCTGCTGCCACTGCCTTTACAGAAATGTGGTGGAGAAATCTCTTAAACTTTCTTCCAACATTACGTATTTTAGTGGCTCCTGTTAAAATACTCCAGAAATTAACAGAAAACTATCATGTATCTGCTTGGTTTAAGGTCCCAATTGAATCTCAAAATTTACTTTCAAAGTTATTATTTGACCATACATTTTAACAAATTAGTACAATTTAAGTAATTATCTAGGTTTGTTGACTCTGAGGCAAACTTGGTTTGCCATTTCTGGCTAAAGAGGTCCTAACAGGGTAGAAGTGTCCAGTGCTTATCTCATTCCCCATCCATCTAATCCAAAAAGCTTTGTGGAGTTGTATATGATAAATACAAATCTTCCAACTTGCAGTGCCAGGACTGTGAGGTTCCAAATGTATATGAGGTGACTATGAGCTACACCGTGGAGTGTATCCATAAATGCTCATCACTCCTCTCCAGTACTTCTTAACTTATTTCCATTCTGTCCTAAGAAGCCACACACAATAAGGTTCTTCCTGCTGATATAACAGGAATTAAGATATATGTAGACAGCTCTCATGCCAGCTCTAAGCTTTCTCTATCCCTGAGTAAATTCTTGCAGGCCATTACTTAATAGCCATTGAATGACATGGTTTCCAAATCCACAGCAGGACTAAAAATTGGTGTTTTTCCAGAATCCATATGTTGAATTCCTAATCTCTATTGTAATGGTGTTTGGGGATGGCCTATTTAGGAAGTAATGAGATGCAGGTGGAATCATGAGGGCAGAGACTCTCTAATGAGATTAGTGTCCTTATAAAATGATGAAATGACCAGTTTTTCCTCTCTGTATACAGCAACAGGGAAAAGATGTGTGAAGATAAAATGAGGGAGCCTTCCCTAAAAAATCAGTTGTGCTGATTCCCTCGTTTTTGGCTTCTAACCTCCATAATTATAAGTAATTAACCTTTGTTACTTAAGACACCCCATTCTACAAGGTTTGTTATATAGGCACCTAAGTGGACCAAGACATTTGTCAAATTTTTCTTTCTCCTTTTGAATATTTTTGTGAAACATAATGTGGAAGCAGAATGGATAAACAGGTTGTCTTCACCTACCCAAGAAGCTATCTCACCTTTTATTTTCGAGATGTGACTCTGTGTACATGATCTATATTTTAAATATATTTATCTATATTTAATAAATAATTAATAATATCTATACTTAATCTATATTTTCCTAGCAGATAATAGACCTAATCTCTTGTTTTGATACTTATTTCAAAAGCTATCTTTCCAGGACTCTGGCTGATAATCTATCAGCTCTCCCCATCCTAAAGGAACCTTGGAGAAGAGGGGGCAACAAGATAGTAAGAGCCTAAAGATGGGGAGGACCAATGATATGCAAGACACTCCATACAAGTTAGGGCTGCAGCAGCCAGATTTGAACTTTGCCTGCCACAATGGCTGACATGTCAACAACCCTCCAAAGTCTAGCATGGATCACAGGGGAGAAAAAACTCCAGGAAGCAGGATCCTTAGAAGCAAGGGATTAAACAGTCATAACAGAATTCCCATACTAATGGGAGCCCAAGAAGGGGCTCCTGGTTATGCCACTGAGTTCTGAACCCCCACTAGGGTGGAGGAATCAGAGGGACATTTGACATTCACACAAAAGGATGCTTCAGGGGATGGGAGGGAGGAAAGGAGAGGCCCTAGGAGTGGGAGAGGAGGAGGGAGGGAGAGGATGAGGATGGGAGGAGGGTACCTATTGAGCTTGCATTAGGAAAAAATAAAATGTGAGAGAAAAAAAATCTATCGGTAAGTAGTTACTGAATACTGAACCATACAGTAGACTGAATATTAGATACCCAAAGAAGGTACAAGATGATGTCTCTCCTGAGAGAAGATAATCTGAAACCTAAGGCAAAAGTACTTTGTAGCACATTTGGGTTTCCAAAGTCAAGGGAAGTAAGCAACTCAGAGAGGGAGAGTCTAGATGTATTTAGATGATAAAAGATCACCAAAGAAAGCATGACACTTGGCAGTAGAATCAGCTCCTAAAGAGAAATAAGAATTCATTTATCTCACAAATGTTTATTTTTGCACTTATTGCATGCCAGAAAAAATGAAATAAAATTAATTTAATTAAGACCCAAAGAATGCTCTCATGTAACCTACTTTCCAAAAGCATTAAGGATTCCCAAGTGCACAAATGCTTTGCTAAAGAAGCCTTCTGGAAGACAGATGAGAGTGCCAAAATCAGTTAACACTTCCTTTGCAGTAGTCCACTGGGAAGAGAAAAGACACTGGAGAACTTGGGTCCACATCTGTCCCCAATTATGATTTTCACTCTACAAATGTATTTCATGTAGATACCCTATTTGGCTTATACAACTGAGTCATTGGCATTAGGCCTGAAAAAAATAAAAGACTGGCCATGTACAGGCTTATGCATTGATTCATCATGAAAGAACATCAACTCCAAAGATATGGGCATGGCCTTTCCTCACTGCCAGCAGGAATCTAAATCTAAATATACCAGAAGTCTATTGTGCATCTGTTAGACTATAACCAGACATATCTGGTGCAAACAATTACAAAAGCTTTATTAATTTTATGATCTCATGTACTTTCTTGGCATTTAAAGGCCCAGTGGAATAGAAGAAGTCTAGTGTAACTGAAATAGATCTGATCCTGTTAATAGGTTCAGTGAGAAAATGCCCAATAACCGGTTACAATGATTTCTTTTAGCACAGAGGGCCTAAGTACTATCAAAAGGAATGCCATGTATTTATAATTGTCATAGTTAGGCACAGATGTGAACTTGACAGTTGAGGGTTTGAGCTCTGGGTACATTTGTGGAGAATTAGTAGCTGAGTTAAGCCCAGGGCAAACCTGCAAGAGATTGTCTAGCTGATGGGGAAGGCCCAGCCCATCGTGGGTGGGACTAGGCCCTGAATAGATAAATAAAATACTGAGAGCCAGTTGAGGAAGTTGGCATCCTTCTGTACACTTGGCCAAACATGATGGTCTGGCAAGTAAGGATCGTCCCTCTCTCAGCTGTTAGGTGGTGATGATGTGGCCAGTTCCCTCGGCCCTGGTATTGGTGCATGCTCTCCAGTCAACCTGGACTAAGAACTGTAACAAGTAATTGTAAGAGAAAATAAACCCCTTGTTTCCCTAAGCCATTTGATGGTCATTTATCAGCAACCATGCAGGTGAACTGCAACAACAATCTAGATCAATACTTTCCTTGTACACATGGAAAATTGAAGTCAGAGGATCCAGACCTTCCCCAAGGTCACACGGGAGAATTACCATGTAATCCATGGCATCTTTTCTCTTCGTGAATATCTTTTTACTCAATATAAACCCTCATTCTAGAAAAATTAAACATCATAAAAACACCTAGACTACAAGTCATAAGGTCTTGAATTTGGTACTGGTTTTGTTAACTAAACAAAAGAGAAAAAATAGTAGAGTAATCATAAGACCAAACCCATTAACATATGTATTCTAAATATTGTAGAGAAAGATTTCACGGAATTGTGACATGCTTCCAGAGTTCCATTTCCTGATGTTTCCCAAAAACTAACTTTTAAATTCACTTATTGAATAAGTATTTATTCAGTGCCTTGTAGGTGATAATCACTGAACCGGAGTCAGGGATGGCCAGATGAAGGATAGTAATTTAGTGATATGAAACAACTGGAAGAGCCCATGGGAAGAAAATGGCTGTATAGGTTAAGTTGGTAATGCTGTAGGAGATTATCAAGGACTAACTCAAGAACAACTGCAAAAACAGAACCAATGGATTCAAATTGCTTTAGATGCAAAGAACAAAGAAATTGAAAACCCAAGAAATAAAAATATTAACATTTTGGTCCTCAAAGTGGTGAAAATGAACTAAGAACAATTGTATCATATTCTTTTTAGCATCTTCTGTAGTGCTGGCTTAATGGTCATGAACTTCTTCAGATCATCTTCAAATGTCCCTATCTTCCATAAACTTTGAAAGATGGCTTTGTGGGCTGGGAAAATGACTTGGGGGTTAAATACCTCAGTTTGATCTCTAGATCACACATAAAAATGCTATGCTGAAATGGCAGCAGGTTGCAATTTCAGCTCTGCAAGGTGAACCCCGGGGGAAGCCAACAGCAAAGCAATAAGGAAGTAGTAGTGCAACCCAGAATGATTTTCAAGGTGACCTTTGGGTCTCTCTGCAGGACATACTCAAGTGCTCTTTTACACACACACACACAACACACACACACACACACACACACACACATACAAAGATGGCTCTACTTGACCTAGCAATTTCTATTCATAGTTATTCAATTTCAGGGGGTTGAAATCTAT